>ML781989.1:163121-190371 GCA_009831015.1 Picea engelmannii
TCATGAAAATTCATCCTTCGCTCCCATCATACTTACCAATTTCCATCTTACTCTCACTCATCCATCCCATTACACTGGTCAGGGAATTGGATTGGCCAATTATTTAAGGGTTTCACCTTACCTTGTGGGAAGAAGGGGCTAAAAGAACAGAGGGTAAAAGCAGCTCTCAAAATATAAAATCCTAAAAATAAAACCTCGAGATGCTTCACCCAAGGATCCCCAAGAAAGAAGTAAAAGGCTTCTTAGCAAGAAACACATGGACCCATAAAAAATAAAAATAAAATGCCTAGTCAGAAGATAGGGGGTCTCATCCCAAGGCAGCCTATTAGGTCCATGGGCATGTAGCGGTATGACACTACTAGCATCTGGTTACCACGCCATGGTAGTGGCTCTTGGTGGCATAGCCAAGAGAAAGGGGGTCTCATCACGAGCCATCCTTCTCATTTTCGTGAAAGTGATTGTGGGTAACGTTGCCACCACTGGTCACCACGCCAGGGCAGTGTCCCCTTATTATATTCTTGAAATAAAAATAAATAAATAATAAAGATAAAAGGCATGAATGGGCTTGAAAACATTTTCATCTAGGATAGGTGCAGCTCACTTTCTACAAAGACACCCACAGTTAATCCATGCACTTCCCTACTATCATTGAACCCTTTGTCTAGACATCCCTTATCCACCTCATCCACTAACATGAATTGGATTTTAATTCTCCTTTAAACATCCCACATCTAGTGAGCACTAGCCCAATAAGACGCCCTGTCACTTACTCCAAACTTGTATGGCAGATTTGTATAATGTCTTTGAGCATTTGACTGAGTAAAAGGGGTTTTATGCACATGTTTAATAAAATTGATGATTAGATGTGATTGACATTGTTATGATCCCTACGTCTTATGAGCCCATGGAAGGCATATCTTTTGATGTGCAGGATCATACCCAATAGAAAGGTACCATATTGGACAGGTAAACATGGGGAGATGATTAGTTCAGACCTCCATGGAGCTGAGAACCCACCAGATGGATGATGACACCCCAGCAGAGGGAAGAGACAGTTTAGAGGGTTTGGATTGGGGAAGAGAGGGACGTTCCACTAGAGGCAACTAAGCAAACTTGTACCCAAGGGGTTGTGCCTTTTCCAACAAGACATTGGCCTTGGAAGGCCATGACGTCACCCATGATGTTCATGACATCATCCAACATTTGTGGGGGTTTTGGGAGGAAGTTGTGGCACGTGTGGCTTGTTCCGGAGGCCCATGGAGGCCTAACGTTTTGCTCCAGGAGGCCAACGTTGCCCTAGAATTAGATAACATCACCCTAAAAGGGCATGTCATCCTCATTATTTTCTTTGTTAGGGTTTGATTATGACATTTAATGTAAAAACAAAATTATTATGTATTTTGGCCATGTCATCCTTTTGGTGACCTAAAATTAAATTAAGGTCATTGGTATGGTATAAATTGAGGTTTTTTACTCATTTTCTCATCATCTTTCACTCACACTTGTGTAAGGTCTGAAATTTGTGCCCTCTTTAGGGTTTTTGGCTGAAATTACTAGTGCGCACTTGTTGAAGGAGGATTTTCTTGGCTATTTTCTGCATTTTCTTGGTGGAAGGTTTACAACTAGGGTTTGACATTAATGATACTTGGTGAATGTAAGTGAATTTATGCAACCCTTCTTTTCTTGAATGGTTATAGTATTTTTACTTGCATTTTGTTAATGTAATTTGTTGGATTAAACCCTAGGAAATAAGCACATGTTGGTGTCCTTGTTTCAAGTCCCTACTACGTTATGCTAAGAAGCTATCTTATTTACTGAAGATAAATGTTAGGGCCTTGCCATTGCAACACCCTACCATTCACTCTTCAAGCTAGTCGTTTTTACCTTGGATTTTGAGCTATAGAAGGAGGAAGACACACTAAGGCCTAGGTTTACTACACCTTAGTGAGTTGTCTTCCCCTAGGGTTGGTAGGTTGAAGCCTTGTCTTAACAACACTTCAACCATCATATCCCTCTTGTCTTTGGCCCTATCATTATCATTTTGACCCTTCAATGTTTGCAAATAGTTGACTCCATTTTCCCTAATAATGCACTGATCTAAGACCTTCTATGTTTGAGTACCTTGATCACAAATATCCAAATCTTTGAACAATTATTAACACTTACTAACCCTATTGTTGTCGTCATTTACTTGTGTTATAATCATATCCATGCATCATTTTATACATATTAAAAGAAATTAAAAGAATGGCTAAAGCGTAGTAGTCATTGCTTCTAATGAATGTTGATGATAAATTGTTATTTCTCATTGCGAAGCCTCTTTAGCATTTACTGTGAAGTGACATATTGTGATTATTTTTTATTATACGTCATTGATTTTATTCATCAATATTATCAGTGAATTTATTTATATCAGAAAGTCCTTGATTATATGAAGTACTAACCAACAATTGATCTTGCATATATATAGTTTGTTTGTTTCTTTGTCTCGAGAAGGTACACTTCTGGTTATCATTATCTTTATTGGTTGTTTAGCCGAACATTCTGATCGGTGGTGACTTGTGAGGGAGAAAATTTTTACTTATCCATAACACTTTGCCTTCTCAAAACCCCAGGTCACTGGGGATGTCTCCCCTGGGCCTACCACCCTAAACATAAAGAGTTATCCTATCAAGGTGACAGTGGTAGGATAGTCTCAGTTTCACTAGTTTTCCTTTCTTTCACCTTTCCTTTACTTCCAAAGTACAAACTTTGCGATAACATTTTGGTGTCGTTGCCGAAGAACACTGAGTCAATTCTCCTTAAGACGACACTTTTTCGGTAAGCCTTTCCTCAAGAGTCTTTATCTTACAAGCTTACCTGGCAACTCCACTAAGGGTGATTCCCTTATCTCTTTGGTAATTTCAAGAAAATTATCTGGCAACTCCACAATCCATAAGGAGGTGTAATAACCCTCCTCAATGCTTCAGAAGAAAGCCTCCCCAAAACTCTCCTGTAGTAAAATCACTTTTCAGAGGGAGTGTTCATTTAAACACAATGTCTAGATCAAGAACTCAGACCAGCAATCCAAAGTAAGAGAAAAACCAAAGACAATGGTCATCCAGCCTTTTCAAACCACTAGACATGTCATCTATACCAGGCTACCCTAGGAAGACGCCACCCAACTATGAAAAATGGTTTCCTAAGTTCACCGGTACTGATGCAATCAATGTTGAAGAGAATATGAGAAATTTTTGGGTGTTCTTCTAGCTTCACCCCATTAGAGATGATGCTAAAGTTTTAGTGATGAATTTCTTCTCTTATACCCTTCTATATGCCTCAAGACGTTGGTACTATTATCGCACAGTTTGTAGCTTAGGTTAAAGGCTAAAGGATAGAGGCCAAACTGGCGTAACAGGAACCTTCCCCACCCAATGTCACCACGATGGGGAGGTTCTTTATATTTATGGAGTTTAACCCAGGGGAGAAGTCCTCAGTAACCTAGGGTTTTGAAGAGGCTAATGTATAAAGTCAAGGTTAAAGTTTCCTCCTCAAAGGTTACCACCAAGATCAGAAGGTCTGGCTAATCAGCCAATAAAGAAGTGTATGCCAAAAGAAAACACTTGCCCGTAACAAGACAACAATAAAGGATATATGCAGGCTATAATTTAGTGGGTCAGTACTTCATAGGACTATCTGATATCAATTAATAAGAAATACAAAACAATAGGTATCAATGAGGTCAACATCTTATCAATTAGCTATGAAAAAACATCAATTCATTAATAACTATCAAGATGATTAAGCCAAAAATGTATCCAACCAACACTTTACTCAATAAATGCTTTAGATCATCATCCAATTGCTTATAGAAGACAAATGTTGCGTCAAGATGAGATAACCAACTATGACGTCAGCCTTAATTAGGGTTAGTTTGTTAGTTAGGGTTTCAAGAATTAAAGTTTTAAGAGTTTGTTTTGGACACTATGACCTCATTGTTGTGTATCTAAGATCACTGCCTAAGGGTAGATGGAGTCAAAAAAGAAAAGGGAACAAAGTTTTGAAAGGATAAAGACCAAAGACAAGAGGGAAGGGTTCTAGAGTGCTACAATGGCAGGGTCCTAGAATCAAAACCCTAGGGGAAAGAGGCTCACTCCGATGTTGCTTAATCAAGTCCACGTGCTCTTTCCTCCTTCTTTAGATCAATTTAGCAAAACGGCTACCATAAATAATAATTCTAACTAGAGGATGAGGTGAGAGAAAGTGTTGCAATGGCAAGGCTTTCAAACCCTAGAAGATGGCGGCCCTAGGTGTAGATAACCTAGGCCTAGGACGTCACCCCCTTTTCAACCTTTAAAATCAAGCTAGCTTAAGAGAAAAAGCAAGAGGAGTGTAGAAAAGGCTGGGCTCAATCTTTTTTCTTCAATGGCTTAAAAATTTCTCTCTAAAGGGATATGAAACAAGGACCTACTTGTGTGCTTGTTACCTAGGGTTTCAAAATCAACAATTTTATAAGTAAATGCAAGAATTTAAACCTACAACCATTCAATTAAGAATTTTTGCAAGAAAAACACTTACATATCATCAAGAAAAGCATGTGCAAACCCTAGTTGTAAACCTTCCTCGAAGAGAAATTCAAAAAGATGCCAAAAAATCCTTCCTTCAACAAGTGCGCCTCACTTAGAAGACAAAATTACCCTAGTAGGGTGCAAAAAATCAGACCTCACAAGTGTGAGTTGTTTTGTTATGTTCAAATGAGGGGAAAACATCGTCAATATATAGTGTATCATGACCTTTTAATTAATTTTAGGTCATTAAAAATAGCTGACAAGGCTACAAACCAAAAATCATACTATTTTACATTAAATTGTTAAATGAAACCCTAAATGAGCAATAAAAAGGATGTCAAGCCCCTTTGAGGGAGACGTTGGCCCTTTTTAGGGAAAAATGCAACACAAGATGACAAACGTTGGCCCTCCTTGGGCCTCCCAACTCTGCCACACATGCCAAACTACTCTGTCAAGATGCCATACACTAGAGGTGACATCATGGCTCCTAGATGACATCCTGGGGCATCAAAAGGGGCACGTTCCACCTGTAGTGGGTCAAACCCCTTGGGTTGGGCTTAGCCAAGGCGTCTTGGATGAAAACGTTCTCCTTCTTCTCTTGTGCAAAGGCTCGACCAATCATTGTCCTGTCTTTGCCCCTGATGGGGTCCCAACAACCATCTGATGGGCTCTTTAGCCCCATGGAGGTCTGAACTAATCATCTCCCCATGTGTACCAGTCCAACTGGTACCTACCCACCGGGCATGATCCTACACATCAAAAACTTCGCCCTCCATGGGCTCATTAGTCATAGGGATCATAGCAATGTCAATCACATTTCATCATTAATTTTATCAAATGCATGCATAAAACCCCTGATATATCATCCAATAGCTCAAAGATATTACATTGAACTACTATACAGAGCCGAAGAAAAAGAAAAAATGCCCTATTGGGCCAGCATCCATAAGAGAAGGAACGTTTCCAGAGGATATCATCCAAGCCATGTAACATGAGTTGATGTGGTCAAAGGATGTCCAGACATATAGGTAGAGTAAAAGATAGGGGTGATATTACCTGTGGGTGCCTTTGTAGAAGGTGACTTGTACCTGTCATGGATGCAATTATTTCCAAGCCCTTTATTGCCTTTATTCTTTCTTTTTTTTATTGTTTTTTCCCTTTTTTTATTTCAAGGTCTAACTAGAGGACACTGCCTTGGCATGGTGACCAATGCTGATAGTGTTACCCACAAGTGATTTCACAGAGATGATAAGGTTGGCTAGTGATGAGACCCCTTTCCCTTGGCCATGCAACCAAAGGTCACTGCCCTGGCGTGGTAACTGGATAATGGCAATGTCATACTGCTAGGTACCCATGAACATAATGGGCTAGCTCATGATGAGACCCCCCATCCTCTTGGCTAGGTCTTGTTTTGTCATTTTTCTTCGGGTCCCTCTTGTTTCTTGTTGAGAGGCTTTTTATTTCCTTCTCGAGGATCCCTGGGCAAGGCATCTCTAGGTTTTATTTTTATGGCTTTTATCTTTTACCAGCTGCTTTTACCTCCTGGGCGTTTAGCCTCTTCTTCCCACGAGATAAGTTGTAACCCCACAAACAGGTCATCCTAATGTCTGGACTAGGGGAATGGGATAGATGAGTGGGAGATAAGATGTAAGAGTGATGATATGATGGGAGCAGATGATGGCCCTTCAAAATCCCCCCTGCTGGCTAACCAAAACCTATGGGTACAAGCTTGCTAGGGTACCCTGTCAATCCCCCCAACCATGGTCAAGTGGGTTAGTGTAAGATCCAAGCAGTCATAAAAAATAAAAGGAATTTGATGCATATATCTAAAGGTTATAATGATCAAATATGACACATACCATGATACCCGAACCAACTACCTCTTGGAGCAAGAGTCTTCTCCGATACAAGTCCAAGCCGAAGGTGATGGATGTTGTTGCTACTGACAGGACAAGTTTGATGAAGAAGAAGAAAGATGGGCACTCCAAGGCCATGCTCAGGTTGATCCTTCTCTCTCTACTCCATGTCTAGGACTTGTGGGCCTCGAGACATGATCTCCTAGTTATCCCTAGAAATCGGGGATAACATCAGGCTCCAACTCAGGGACATGTGCTCACCGTAGAGCGCATGAGAACCTCAACATCTCTGGCATAAACCTGCAGACCTGCTCAGACTCGAAAAGGGCATCAGTAACAAAGATGGGGTGGTATTTCCACCCCACAAATATAATATATGTATATGACTAGAATAAAACAATCAATATGCAAGTGAGGAAGCAAACTAACACGAAATGCAAATGGTATAATACACGAAGAATGCCTACCTAACTATACTTACCTATTGAGTCAGGTCTCTGGAGGGTAGTAATGCTTGATATGTAAAGGATTTACTGGTAGCTTCAAGACTTCTCCTTCCATGGTCTCTAGTTTGAAAGAATTTGTGCCTGCACAACTCATGATTTTATAAGGGCCTCCCCATAGACTGTCAAATTTTTTGTGCATACCAAGTTTTTCTTTTCTTTTATCCCATAGGAGGACAAGATGTCCTTCAGTGAAATTTCTTTCCTTGGCTTTATGATCAAAAGTGTTCTTTATCTTTTCTTGATTTCTCGTCATTTGACCCAAGGCACCTCTCTGCGTCTCATCTAGCACTATCAGCTGATTGATCCTTCCTTGGATTTCTTCTGCATCTGTGGTGTATTGTTGAGAAAAATGAAGGATAGGGATTTGGAGGTTCACAGGAAGTTTTTATTCAAGTCCATATACCAACTCAAAAGGGGTTTTTCCTGTGGAATTTTTTGTCATTATTCGATCTACCCATACTGCGTATTTTATTTTGCTATCCCATGACTTTTTATTCTCTCCGACAACCATCTTTAGAATATTCATGAGGTTCTTATTGGTTGATTCTGCTAATCTATTTCCTTGCGGGTAGTATTTGGAGGAATGGGATAGGGTAATGCCATATTTGAAACAAAATTCTACCCGATCATAGGAGCTGAAAGATTTGGCATTATCTATAGTGATCTTGGAAGGGGCATTGAATCTAGTTATGATCTGATCTTCCAAGAAATTCATGACTACTTCCTCGGTGGCCTTTTTTGTAGGAATTGATTCAACCCATCTGGTGAAATAGTCTGTAGCTGTTAGGATCCACTGATAGCCATTACTTGAATTGTCTTTGAACTCACCAACAAAATCCAAACCCCATTGCTGAAAGGGTGCCTCTACTACCACTGGTTTTAACGGTTGTGCTGGTATTCTTGGTTTGCCAGAGAAGTGCTGGCAAGGTTGGCAAGATTGGATGTCCTGGTAAGTGTCTGAAAAAAGTGTTGGCCAATAATAGTCGGCCCTTAAAATCTTATGGGCAGTAGTACGAGCAGAAAAATGTCCACCACAATGACCAGAATATAATTCTTCCAGTATCTTCTTTGCCTCTTCCTTGTTTACACATCGAAGTATAACACCATCAGGATTTTTCCATCCAAGTCCATCTTCAGTCAAGCAGTATTTCATAGCTCTCAATATTAAATCCCTTCTCTTGTAATCCACTAAGTGATCAGGGCAAGACAATTTCTTTAAATAATAAACGATATCGAAATACCATTCGTCATGTTCTAGTTCACTGATCATTACATTTACTTGCTCACTCTCACCCATCTGTATGGCTTCATGATTGCTTTCAGTCAGCATTTGGCCCTAACCTTGTCCTTTTATTGTCTTGTTGGGTTTTATTTCTAATTCATACTCCTAGATTTTGGAAACCCACTTTCCTCGAGTACCCATGCAGTCTTGTTGCGATAAAACATCCTTCACAGCTGGGTATGGGACATAAGCCTTGATTTTATTGTAACCGACGTAGTTCCTAAAGTGTTTAAGGGACTTGACCAAGGCATAGGCTTGTTTCTCTGTGATGGAATAGTTTAAATCTGAGTCTCTTAAGACTTTGCTCATAAAGGCCATGGGGTGTTCATAGTTATCAGCATCCTTTTGGATCAAGACAACTGCAATAGTATCCTGGGATGCAAACGAGAATATTATGTAATCTTGTGAAAAATTAGGACTAATCAAGACGGGGGCTTGGGAGATAGAATTTTTTATATCTTCAAAAGATTTATTGGTTTCATTTCCCCACCTGAAAGAAACATCCTTTTTCAATAGAGCACTCAAAGGTTTTATCCTCTCAACAAAATTTGGCACAAATCTGCAGATGAAGTTGATTTTTCTGAGAAAAGATTGCAAGGATTTCTTGTTGGCTGGAGGGTGGACATCCTTTATCGACTGGACTCTTTCAGGATCAATGGAGACTCCTCCTTGTGAGGCCACGTGTCCTAAAAATTTTCCTTCATCAATTCCAAAAACAGATTTCTTAGGATTTAGTGAGATACCATACTTCCTGCATTGCTCAAAAACAATCCTAAGGTGGGAGAGATGGTATTTCCTATTCTTGGACACAACTGTAAGGTCGTCTTGGTAAATTTCTATGATATTTTTTATGAGGTCTCTGAAGGAAAAGTCCATTGCTCTCTTAAAAGTGGCACCAACGTTCATAAGACCAAACGACATTCTTAAGTACATAAAAGTTCCCCAAGGTGTAGTGAATACAGTTTTGAGTTGGTCTTCCCTTTCGAGTAAGACTTGGTTGTACCCTGAGAACCCATCTAGCATAGACATCATCCCTGCCCCTATGACTTGATGAAGAAAATGTTCCATGTTTGGGAGGGGATAATTATCTTTTAGAGACAATTGGTTGAGGTTGCGGAAATCAACACACAGGTGGATATCACCATTTTTCTTCCAAACAACTACCAAGTTTGACATCCAAGAAGAGTACCTGATAGGGGCTATGATACCGGTGTCAACCATCTTTTGGAGATCCTTTTGTATCTGGATTGCTAACTTTGGGTTGATATGCCTTAGATTTTGTCGGAATGGCTTGGCTCCTTCTACCAAAGGTATGGCGTGTTGGATGACATTCCCCCTATAGGCCTTCAAATCATCATAGTTCCAAGCAAAGGTATCTCTGAATTCTCTGATGAGCGCTAGTATCTCCTTTATTTCTTTCTCGGTGGTTCCCTTTCCTATCTTGACCATCCTTGGGTCCATCTCTGTACCGATATTGAATTCCAAGGCTTCTTCAACTTGCTTATTGGTTCTCTTTCCCTTGAAAACATCATGTCTGTCAAAAAGGTTTTCTAGGGGAATACAACCCTTTGGTAAGGTATTGTTTTGTAGGTTGATGACTTCTAAATCCATAGAGTCGTCCAGGAAAGAAACTTGCGAATTGGTAAATTCTTTGTTGTTTTCCATGAATCTGATAATTTGATCATCATCCTCGAACACCTGCCAATGCTCCAAATTGTCAAGAACAGAGGGCCTAAAAAGAACCTCCATCTTGCATAGGTCATGAAAAGGTCCTTCACATGGTTGTAAAGTAGAGGCTGAGACAGCCAAAGCATCATCCACGTGTTTTTCTCCTCGAGGAATGGCTTCGATCAACACTTTTCTGAAGGATTTTGAAAGGGTTTGAGCCACATCTCGATACTTTTTCAACTTCTCATTTTTAGTGGAAAATCTTATCAAAACTTGCGACACAATGAGGTCTGAGTCCCCTTTTCCTTCCAGGATTGTAACACCTTTGTCAATTGCCAGATTGAGTCCTAGAATCAAGGCTTCATACTCGGCCACATGTTGGTGCAACAGAATTCTAGCCTATATGAATGGTAAAATACCTCACCTGAAGGGGCTGTTAAAACCACTCCAACACCTGATCCAGAGCTTGAGTGTGATCCATTTAATTCTAGAGTCCAGATTCCTTCGGTTTCTTCAACGGTATCCATATCCAACTTTCCTTCCTATATGAACCAATCGTTAAGGCCACTATTGATTCATAAAATTTGGTCATTTGCTTCATTAGAGGTCACAACCGGGGAGCCAACGAGGGGCTCATTATAGACAGTAAAGAATCCTCCTTCAGGATGAGGGATGGTTGCTTTGAATTGCTTCTTGTAAATACTTCCATTCAAGTTCTTTATGAGATCTTTGTGAAGAATAATCCTGAAATTTTTTAGGTCATCTATGATGACCACATTTATCAAGAAAGGGGCACTGGGGCAGGAGTCAAAGGCTACCTCGAGGTTGTCAATGATTCCTTTTGCAAAGTCACCTCTGGTATTTTCTCGTGAGATCTTCAGACCTAATTGATGCAAAACTTATTCCTTCATCATGTTGGTTGTGGCACATGGGTGCAGGAGACAGTTGTGGAGGAGAGAATCTTTGACTCGGAAGGAGAAATAAAAATGTGTGAACTCGCAAACTGTGGAAATAGGGTGTCCCACTTGGTGGATAAAGAGAGAGAAATCTTCATGAAGACTTGGCACAACATTTTCGGGTAAGGTAGCCTCAACTTCATCCTCGGGATGGATTCTTTTCAAAGGGGGTTCTTGAGGAGGCACAACACTTTCATGGGAGAAGCTCTATTTCCTCTTAGTGGGAGCGAGCTCAACTTGTAGGATCCTTGGAGGTTCAGTTTCTACCATAAGCTCATTACCAGGATCCCATAGTTCACAATTTTGTGTAAGATTTCATTGATGAATGTAATCGTCAAAATCAAGGTTCCTTTCAATCTGAAAGGCTAGGTCTTGTGCTTCTTCTAAAGTTGTTGGTGACCAGTCCTTAACGTTGAATTGTACAGTTCCTTCTAAGGAGGAAAATAAGTGATCGACGATGGCTTGTTCTAATCCCACCTTTGATGGGACCCTTTTGAGGAGGAGGTTGAACCTATCACTGAAATCTTTGACACTCTCACATGGTCCTTTGCAAATGCTAAAGTATTGGGAAAAGGAGTCTTGTGAATGCTCACTATCACACCACCTTATTTTAAAGGCCTTTTGTAGTTCTTCAGGGTTTTTTATACTTCCTTTAGGACACCTATCAATCCAAAATTTAGCATCTCCTATAAGGGAACTTGCAAAGAGTCTCATGAAGACATCAGGGTGATCTTGACCAACCAAATGAAAATCAAAGCTATCGCATAACTGGGTCCAATGCGAGTTTCCAGGGATTCTCTTTCCTGAGAAGAAAGGTAGCCAAGAGTTTGCATCCTCAGGTAAGTCATGCAGCCCCCCTTGGGTGTTACTAAAGTCGAAACAGTTGAAACTCTTTGATTAAGACCACTTGTGAGGATCAAGATTAATTGGGGGTGCAGAGATTGTTAAAGTGACGGTGGCCATAGTAGAGGGATTTGAGTATTGTTTCCCACTACAGGTCGTCATTGATGGAGTCGCGAGATAATTTTCTTAAAAATATCAAAGAAAAGGGAAATAAAAGCTTAGTGGAGTCACCAGGTAAGCTTGTAAGAAAAGGTATTTGAGGCAAGGCTTACCAAAATATTTGTCATTAAGGAAGATTGACTCAGTGTTCCCCGACAACAGCGCCAAAATGTTATTGCACAGTTTGTAGCTTAGGTTAAAGGCTAAAGGATAGAGTCCAAACTAGCGTAACAAGAACCTTCCCACCCAATGTCACCACAATGGGGAGGTTCTTTCTATTTAGGGAGGTTAACCCAAGGGAGACATCCCCGATAACCTAGGGTTTTGAAGAGGCTAAGGTATAAAGTCAAGGTTAAAGTTTCCTCCTCACAGGTTACCACCAAGATCAGAAGGTCCGGCTAATCATCCCCACAATGAATTTAAGTTATGGTGATTCGACGGTAGATTTGTTTAAATTTCACTCAACACTTGAATTGAATGGTTAATGCGACACTGTAAGTTATTTCCTGGTTTAAATTCTCTTGAGTATTTGTAAATGAAATCATTTTGCGCTCGAGGAAATTTAGAGCATCCGAAGAAGCAAGATGAGAAATTCAAAGGCTACAAAGATCCTGTGAGTATCAAAATAACCAGGTTTTATCAAGCTTCATAGGTATGTATCCAAGTCTGTAAATTTTACATGGCTAAAAATTATATGTTTCTTATCCAGTTTTTTTCTTTACACTGTCTCTGAAGGTTTATTTTAGTTGCAGGAACAATGTCTCCAAGAAATCCAACCATTAGACAATCATCGAGGGCACTGAAGCTGAAAGAACCAGAGGTAGGAAAAGGCTCCTATCCAGGGGATGGAAAATAATTGGAATACACTCTGAGACCAAAACCAGTCATAAAAACAACAACAAAGAAGGTTTTTATTTAGCCTTCAGCCTTTGGAGATATAGAGGCAAGCACAGGGTCCAATATGGCACTCCCACATTGGGGAGAACTTTTTAACAAGATCAGTCGGGAGGAATACCCAGAATATATCCCACACAGTGATCCATATGTAAGAGCGCTCGACGATGAGGTTTTTCCAAACATCCGATGTTCATAACTACATACGGTGGTAAGAAGAACCCCTATTTTTCCTTGTATTGAATTCATGAAGTGGTTGATCAACCACACATAAATGTTTGATCAACAATGATAATGGGGGGTGTGTCAGAGTGTTCCTGCTGGTGGAAGTTGAGAAATACTACAAGCTTAGAGATCCTGAGGAGCAGCTCAACACAAACTTCATGGTGAAGTTTTACGAATGCCACAACACCATCCAGGTGATGGCCTCATGGTGGAGGGAGGACAAGAAGTTCACCAACTGAAGCACCGGCTGGTACGGGATGACCAACTTAAAGGAGCCATACATCTATTTGATGGCTCTCATTTGCCGATTATATGGAGAGAAGGACTGCTCTAGATTTTCAAAGGCATGGATTACCTTGGCTTGCACAGTGGCGATCTCTACGAGCAGTTTCAACTGGGCAGGGATAATTTCTAGACAACTGAGCATCTGTATACAATAGGATTAGACGCCAAAGGAATGAGAGACACCATATTTATACATGGATTCTTATTTTCTCGATGTCATGTGTGCCAGAAACATTTTCGTCGACATGAATCAGAGCTGGCATGTCATAGAGCTCCCTATCCATGTTTATTTTAGTGTGTTATGGGAGAACATGAATAAAAATTCTTACTCCCTCATATGTGATGAATTCATCGCGCAAATTTATTTTATTCTTTTTAAGAAGTAATTCCTGAGACTATTGACTGTGACCAAGAAAATGATCTCCAAGGTAGGGCACTGGTACCTGGATGAGCGCGACACCTACATCAGGGTGTTTGAGGCCACTGGAGCACCACATATCCTACCAGCTCATGTCCCGGACTGGCTAGTAGTAGGAGAAATATGCTATCAAACCATTTTGCAAGGCTACAATGACACCCTGGTCAAGGACAAGAAGCAAGCGTTCATACCCTATGGTTTCCATGTATGGTTCTACTTGGTAAAATATATAGCTCAAGCCAAATAATAAGGGTTGAGATAACTTGAGTTCAGATTCCAGACGGGTCGATTCTGTAAGCACGATCCAAAGGGCCTAGTCTTGCAACACACTTCACAAGTGTCGTCCTGCTATCTCTATGCCCACGAAAAATTAGAATATGAAGTCTTCACAGAAAATGCCCAAGATTGGAACAAGGTGGTAGCAACGATGGTCGACCCCAAAATGACCAGGTTTAGGGCCATGAGCCTAGATGAATAGGAAATGACGATAGAGAACTCAGCTTAAGAGGCCCTCAGATCCAGGGAATAAATCATAGCGACAGAGGCAACAAAGGTTCCCCTAGTGGATTCGGTGCAGGATAGGAGATTTCGTATGACCCAGGATGCACGGGCAAGGGGATTGCTCATGATAGAATAGGTGCAACAAGTAATTGATCAAGTAATCGACATATCAATAGTCAGTTATCAAGTAAGTATCGAGCCTATCCCCGATGCTTCAATTTAAATTGATACTCGACCTCCCGATGAGTAGTAACCAGAGGTTGGAGCTTTGGAAAACATGGAAGAGGTTCAAGAACCCATTCTTGAATAGATATACACCGTTGGAAGAATGGGAAATATGCTTACCTAGGGAGATTAGAAAATTCCCGAACCGGTGGATGAAGTTGTTGATATACAGGACATCTCCTATGACCGAAAAAGGAAATCTATCGTGAAGAGAACCACCAAATCGTCAGGTTAGATAACCCTGAAGTTACAACGCCACAGGTTGAATCACCTAGGGACGTTTCATCTCAGCCTGAGATAGCAAGAATATCAGGTAGAGAAAGTGCACCAAATCCCATCCATGAATTGATAACAATATACTATGATGAGGAAAGTTCAGAGGTTCCCTAGTGACTCTTATGCAAATCACACAGGAAAAGGATCCCGAGAAGGCATCTTCCCCAGATCCTGATGCTCGAATGTAGGGCCTTCCACAGAATGACCAAAAGGTCGAAAGTGTCCTAGACACTGAGATACCTGATGTACCGGAGACCAAAATAGATAGTTCAATGGACGCGCCAAGGTCGAGCGAACAAAATAAAGAAGTTCCACAATAGGAAATCAACATATCAACAGTTGGTTATCAAATAAGTATCGAGCCTATCCCCGATGCTTCAATTTCAATTGATACTCAACTTCCCGACAAGCAACAACTAGAGGTTGGACCTTTGGAACACATGGAAGAGGTTCAAGAACCCATTCTTGAATAGATATACACCATCGAAAGACTGGGAAATATGCTTACCTGTGGAGATCAGCGAATCCCCGAACCCATGGATGAAGTTGCTGATATACAGGCCATCTCCTATAACTGAAAAAGGAAAGATATCGTCAAGAGAACCACCAAGAAGAGGAGGATTACTCTAGATCGCTCCATCCTCATCACCATAGAGAAAAAACTGATCAACACAAAGCACGCCCAGACATCTGAACTTATCGATGCAGGGATTGAAATCACAAATGCCACCTTGGACAGAGAAAAAAGGAATGAAGAGGAGTTGTTTTCTTCTTTGAAGGAATTGGAACATCTATGCCATTTGGTGAAATATTACCAGGACACCACACATGACGTGGTGCTCCTAAGGAACAAATTTCAGGAGGCCTATACTAAATTTACAGATGAACGACACCTATTCATTGCAAGGATAGTCAATCTTCAAGAAGACACCCTCATGGAATTAGCGACGTGCAAGGATATGGAAAGGTGGTATGAGAAAGCACACCAAGCCGTGGAAAGGATCGACCACATCAACGCAGTTCAACAGGGTCGAGATGTTGAGGAGCACAACATCTGGGTACTCAAGGAAAGCAACATCGATTGCATAAAGAAGTCGGCTGAATATTGGGTAAAAATGGTTGAAGAACCTCATCGGGAAATCCAAGAGAAATGGGTTGAGTGTGAAAAGAGCTGGACCAAGATTAACTGGGCAATGAGAGACATCGGCCTCCCCAAATTTGGCACACCCGATGACTTTGTCGACTTGTGGGAAATAGTCAAATTACATGACGAACAAGACTCATCATGGGTTACAGAGATAGCAAGGGTGGAAAACATGGCACCCAGTCAAGTGCAACAGTTCATGGAACATCCAATAAATCTCAAACCATGTTGCAGCAGTTAAGTGCTAGAATATTCAAGTATCGGGCATGGGCAATATAGATAAGAGACATCCTTTCGACCCCATTGGAACAATATAGATTCATTTATGCCAACACATGCAAGGATCTCTTCGTCAAATGGTCAGAGTAAGAGAATAGGCATCCACTCAAGTGAGATCATTTGATGACTCTTGGAATACTGAGAGAAGAAAGCACCATGTGGCGAGTTTTGTTTTACTTAGCTGCACTTTTAATAGTTATTTTTAGTTAATAATATGTTATAAATAAGAGGATGGACCTGTTAGAAAAGGGTCGATGGTTGTTTCAAAGACCCTCATTTTTGGATTTGTAAAGACCTATTTCAAAGCTTCCTTAATTGAGAAATCTTGTTTAGGACAAGAGACAAGTTTGTATTTTTCATCAAAAGCGTGTGTGATTAGATCTGAAGAAGAATTATTTCTAATTTGTATCTCATGAATGGATGTTGTAACAAGTAAGAACTTCTGAATCTGTTGATAAGTTATCGGATTCAATATTTTTATATTTCTTGTCTTTAATGATGAAAATAAAATCGTTGTGTTAATATGTAATTGATGATTAGAGTTAAGGAAACTATTTTTCTTGCCATCGTTTATTGCATGTATTTTTTCTTCTGATAATTATATCTCAGTCAATAATTGGAAAATCGACAGGTTAATGTATTAGTACCAGGATTGTGGTAGAGAATCATTGTCTACATGCTAGAGTGAAAGGGTTATCCCAAGCTCAACCTTCTCAAGTTGTTAAGTTTTCCCACTTTGTTACCTAGTTGGTTTATACCAGCTTGTATCTTGTATCGGTCCCACCTATAAGAGAAAATAAGAAAAGAGAACGTCTGAACTGATGGAGGAGATTTCACAAGAAAATGTAAAGCCCATCGATTAATTGGCCGGATCGTGAGATCTGGAGAACCATTCCACTATTAAACGTTGCAGAGTATAATTGGGCCTTGGTGGCAGGTTTGGTTCCTACTATTGAGTTAAAGGGATTTAGGGCCCCTCGATATGTTATAAGCTAGCAATTTCAAAATCTTGGAAGAAATGCAAGATAAATACACCATACCCATTCAAATGAAGAAGAATTGCATAAAATGTACTTACATTCACCAAGAATCATCTAGCAATAGTCCTAGTTGAAGACTTCCACCAAGAAAAATGCTAAAATACACCAAAACTAGCCTCCTTCAAGAAGTGCACACCAAAGTTTAGCCAACAAACCCTACAAATTTCAGACCTCCGTAAGTGTGAGTGAAGTATCATGAAATAATACAAGGGAAAAACCCTTATTTATATGGTTACAATGACCTTTAATTTACAAATTAGGTCAAAAAAGGTCAACATGGCCAGTTTACATGTAATATCTAGTTTTTACATAAAAAATGGCAATTTAAACCCTATCTAAAGCATAATAGGTGATTTCATGCCCCTTTAGGGTGACGTTAGGCCTCTCTGGTGAAACATTGGCCTTTAGGAGAAAAACGTTAGGCCTCCCAACTCCTCTGGATCAATCACACATGCCACTTGGCACATAACTTATTCCAAAGTGTCCATCAAACGTTGGTGACGTCAAGGGTCACATAGGTGATGTCATGGGCATTTCAAGGCCAACATAATAGTAGGAGGGAAAGACCCCCCTGGGTCCATCCCTGCTAGGTTGTCTCTGGTGGAACATCCTCCTCTCTCTCTGGTGCAAACCTCTGAACTATGTCTGCCCCTGGTTGGCTGGGGTCTCAACATCCATCTGGTGGGATTTTATCCCTATGGAGGTTTGAACTAATCATCTCCCCATGTGTACCTATCTGTCGGGTGTGGCCCTACAACAAAAACAAGTACTCCCTCCATGGTCTCATAAGTCACAGGGATCATAGCAATGTCAATCATGTCTAATAATCAAGTTATCTAAACATGTGCATAAAACCCCCCTTTCCCAGATTAGTGCTCAAATACGTTATGTTATTCTACAAGTCAAGAGGTCCTACTAGGATAATTCTCATTAGATGTGGGATGTTTCCAAGAGAAGACAAATCTAGGCCATGTAAGTGGATGAGGTTGTGTAGGGATGTTTGAGCAATGAGTGTGGTTATGACAGGGGAATGTATGGCTTACATGTGGGTTCCTATGAAGAGGTTGAGATGCATGTTTTCATGGATGCAAATGTTTCCAATACCATTCAATGCCTTTTACCTTTTTATCTTATTGATTTTTCTTTCAATATACTAGTTAGGGGACATTGCCCTAGTGTGGTGACCAGTGGTGACAATGTTACCCACAAGCATTTCATGGAGATGATAAGGATGGCTCATGATGAGACCCCCTTTTTCTTGGCTATGGCACAAAGAGCCACTACCCTGGTGTGGTGACCATCTGAATGGTAGTGTCATACCACTACATGCCAATGGACCAAATACGTTGGCTCATGATCAAACCTCTTATCCTCCAACTAGGTCTTGATTTTATTATTTTATGGGTCCCTTTGTTTCTTGCTGAGAAGCCTTTTATTGCTTTCTTGGGGATCCTTGAGCGAAGCATCTGAAGATTTTGTTCTTTTGGATTTTATCTTTTTCCAACTATTTTTACCCTCTGGGCCTTTAGCCCCTTCTTCCCACAAGGTAAGGTACAACTCTTTGCTAGCTTGGAAAACCCAATGCTCAAACCAGTGTAGGGGATGCATGAGAGAGAAAATGATGAAAAGTGATAATTATGGTGGGAACGGACAATGAAATTTCATAAAACCACCCGGTGTCAACTCAAATCCTATGGGAACCAACTTTATAGGGAATCTTGTCATTCCCCCCAGGTGTGGACAAGTGGAAAGGCATAAGGTCCAAGCACACGTCAAATGTAAAAAGAATTAAATGAACATATTCAAATGTTTTGAGAATCAGAGTGACACATACCATGTTACATGGACTCATTACGTCATGGAGAAAGACCCATTGTTGTTGAAGGACCAGGCCGATGGGATGGATGTTGTTGTTGCTGACAAGATGGAGGCGTTGAAGAATAAGGATGGCCCTCCAAGACCAGGCTCAAGTCAATATGGATCTCGGTACTCCATGTATCGGACCTGTGGGCCTCGAGACATAATCTCCTTAGTTATCCCTAGGTTAGGGGATAACATTTGGCTCCAACTCAAGGACATGTTCTCACCATAGAGTGCATGAGAACCTCAACATATCTAGTATGACCTGTGACCTGCTTGATCTCAACAAAAAATCATTAGTAATTGTTATCGCACAGTTTGTAGTTTGGATAGTAGATTGACGAAAAGAGGTCAAACTGGCGTAACTGAACCAATGCCACCCATTGTCACCTCGATGGGAAGGTTCTTTCTATTTAGGGAGGTAAGGCCCAGGGGAGACATCCCCGGTGACCTGGGATTTTGAGAAGGAAAAATGTTTAGCAAGGCTAAGTGATAATAATCCCCCTCACAAGTCACCACCTGATCAGAAAGTCCTAGCTAAACAACCAATAAAGATGAAATAAAACTGGAAGTAATAACCAGTAAGAGTACCTACCCAAGACAAAGCAACAAGAAACTATATGTGCAAGCTTGCTTGTTGGTTAGTACTTCATATAATCATGGAATTCTGATGATAAGCAATTGATAAATGATATTATTGTTGAAGGAAATCAAAGTTGTACAATGGAAATGATCACAATATCTATATTACTTCATAATGAATGCTAAAGCACTTCACAATAACCAATGACAATTTATCATTAATGTAACAATACTTTTAAGCAATGCTTTAGCTAATCATTCAATCGCTTTAAAGACAAATTAAATTTTACATATAAGTGTTTATAGCATAGAAAGATGACAGCAACAATATAGTTAGTAGGGTTAGTCTAGGCTAGGGTTAGTAAGAGTTAGGGTTTGTTCAAAGTATTGGAAGTTTGTTTTATGACCAAATCACTCAATGCAAGAGGCCTTAGACCAGTGTGCTATTAAGGTATATGGAGTCAAAGAGAGAACGCAAAAGCTGAAGGATTAAGTGATAATAGTAAAACCAAGGACAAGAGAGTTAAACTTTGAGGTGTTGCTATGGCAATACCTCAATGAAACCCTAGGGGAGAGAGGCTCACTTTGGTGTAGTAAATCTAGGCCTCAGTGCTCTCTCCTCCTTCCTTAGCTCAATGGAAAATGGCTAGCTTGAATAATGATTGATAAGAACTAAGACAAGAAGGTTTGTAAGCAATGTGTTGCTAAAGTGAGTCTTTACTAATCAAACCCTAGGGAAAATCGGCTCACCAAGGTGTAGAGACCTAGGCCTTGGTGTGTTTTCTCCTTCTTAGCTCAACAAATAAGGAAAATTGGCTAGCAAGAAACAGATGGATGGAGTGTTGCTATGGCAAGGCTCTATCCTCTTCAACAAATCAAATGGCTTAAAATATTGATGGGGACATGAGACAAGGACCTTCAATGTGTGTTTTTCACCTAGGGTTTGATTTAGCAAATTATAATAATAAATGCAAGAAAACAACACTACAACCATTCAATCAATAAGTTTTTCAGAAATTCACTTACATTTAACCAAGAAATCACATAGCAAAACCCTAGTTGTAACACCTTCCACCAAGAGAAATGCCAAAATAAGAAAAATTCTTCCTTCATCAAGTGCGCGTCACAATTTTAGCCAATAACCCCAAAAATGGAGCAAATTTCAGACCTCACTAATGAGTGAGTGAGAGATGATGAAAAAATGAGAGTAAAAAAACCTCAATTTATACAATACAATGACCTAAATTTAGTTTTTAGGTCATGAAAAGGACGACAAGGCCAAAATACTAAAATCATATTGTTTTACATTAAATGTTTGAAAATTAAATCCTAATCAAGCAATAGAGAGACGTCATCCCCTTCCTAGGGTGATGTTAGCCCCTTTTAGGGCAAATGTAGCCTCATGGAGTGAAACGTTATCCCTCCTTCGTCTTCTCCATGCTGCCACACATGCCAAAACTACCAAAGCTACCTCCCAAAACATCCATACTGTTGGGTGATGTCATGTGCATCCTGGGAGACGTCTTGGACCTTCCAAGGCCAACGTTCCTGTGGAGAGGGCTCAACCCCCCTAGGTACAGGTCTGCTCAGCTGCCTCTGGTGGATTCGTTTACTCTTCCCTGGTACAAACGCTCTGCCCTGTCTCTGCCCCCTGCTAGGGTCTCAGCATCCATCAGGTGGGCTATTCAACCCCATGGAGGTCCGAACTGATCATCTCCCCATGTGTACCTATCCATTGGTACCTATCTGTCGGGCATGATCCTGCACGTCAACAACTACGCCCTCCATGGGATCATAAGTCATAAGGATCATAGCAATTCCAATCACATCTAATCATCAACATTTATTAAACATGTCCATAAAACCCCTTTACCCTAGTCTAGTGCTCAAAGAGATTATACAAGTTTGTAATACAAGTTTGGGGAAAGTGAAATGACGTCTTATTGGGCTAGTGTCTACTGGTAGAGGAATGTTTCTGGAAAATATTAAATCCAATTCATGGACATTGGTGAGGTGGATTGATGCCTGGGAAAAAGGTGCAGTGATAGTAGGGATGGCTTACCAGTGGGTGCCTCTGTGGAGGGTGAGTTGCACCTGTCATGGATGAAATTATTTCCAAGCCCATTCATGCCTTTTACTCTTCATTTTTTCCAAGATGCTAATCAAAGGACATTTCCCTAGCTTGGTGACCAGTGGTGTCAATGTTAGCCACAAACATTTCATGGAAATGAGAAGGTTGGATCGTGCTGAGACCCCCTTTCTCTTGGCTTAGCCACCAAGAGACACTACCCTGGCGTGGTGACCAGATGTTGGTAGTGTCATACCTCTAGATTCTCATGGACCTAATAGGCCAACTCGTGATGAGACCTCCTATCCCCTAACCATCTCTTGTCTTATTTTTTTTCTCATCTTTTTATTTCTTTTTCTCTCAATAGCCCTGGCTTGGTGACCAGAAGTGACAATGTTACCCACAAGAACTTTCATGGAAATGAGAAGGTTGGCTTGTGATGAGACCCCCTTTCTCTTGGCCATGCAACCAAGAGCCACTACCCTAGAATGGTAACCAGATGTTGGTAGTGTCATACTGCTAGATACCCATGGACCTAATGAGTTGGCTCGTAATGAGACCCCCCATCCCTCAACTAGGTCTTTATTTATTTTTCTATAGGTCCCTCGATTTCTTATTGAGAAGGCTTTTATCGCTTTCTCAGAGATGCATGGAAGAATCATATTGAGGTTTTATTCTTAGGCTTTTATTTTCATCTACTTTTACTCCCCAGGCCTTTAGCCCATTCTTCCCACAAGGTAAGGTACAACCCCTAAATGATCAACCCTATGCCCAGACCACGGTAATGGGATGGGTGAGCATGAAATAAGATAGAAAGTGGTATGTGTGATGGGAACGGATGAGGGATCTTCAAAACCCCCCCCCAGTGGAAACTCAAAACCTATGGACATAATATTTCTAGGGCATCTTTTCATCCCCCACAGACATGGTCAAGTGAACAAGCATAAGATCCAATCAATCGTTAGAAACAAACGAATCAAATGCAAATATTTAATGGTTTTGAGGATCAGAGTGACACATACCATGATACTCAAACTCATTACCTCATGGAGAAAGAACCATCTTTGATGCAAGACCAAGCCGAAGGTGATGGATGTTGTTGTTTCTGACAAGGTGGAGGCGTTGAAAGGGAGAAAATATGGGTCCCTCCAGGGCCATGCTCAAGTCGATCTAGCTCTCATACTCCATGTCTAGGACCTGTGGGCCTCGAGAAATAATCTCCTAGTTATACATGAAAGTGGGGGATAACATCTGGCTCCAACTTGAGGACATGTGTTCACCATAGAGCACATGAGAACCTCAACATCTATGTTATAAACTGTAACCTTTTTTATCTCAATAACAGACATTAGTAACCGTTTTGGGTGGTGGTACCACCCCAACATATATATATATAATTGAAATAAATAAATCATAAGTGTGAATGTGAAATAAATCTACTCTAGTATGTAATGCAGATGGTATAGTACAATGAATGCAAAAATGCCAACCTACTTACCTGTACTTACTTTCTGGTTGGATGTAGATGTGGTCAAATGATCAGTGAAACCCATCTAGCAACGTCCCACAATACCTTCTGTTGTGCTTCATCATAAGCCAAAATAGTGATAAGTTAAGAACAACAATAACGTGAGTTAGAAAATGTATCATATCAATGGAAATTGTGAGGTCTAGCTCATGGAGGCGGGTGGGACGGGAAAAATGATGCTAAGAGATACTCTCAGGAGAGTGCTTAATCCATCTCAGAAATGGATCATGATAAGTCAAAGGTTCAAGAGACTGACTCGAGGAATCTGAATGTTGGCTACCTTGTACATCTTCACAACTTAAGGCCTGAGAACGGATTAGCAAGAGATGAAAGGATGACTGACAATTCCTTAAGGGGAAGCTGGAATACTGTGGCAATAAGCTTCTTCTTGAGGTACTCAACTTTCCCCTAAAATCCAGAATGAGGTTTTGTCTTACAGGAGGCTTGGGATAAGGGACATGTTTCCAAACCATACCTTCAGTAACATAGCAAGGTAAAGTAATCAAAGGGAGGTGGAAAACCTTATCACAAGCATCTTGTTTCACGGAAGTAAACTCCTTACTTTCATCAAAATCTGAGCAGAACGAAGGCTGATAACTTTCTTCATAGGATAAATCTAAGTGCTCAGATGGATAGTCAACAAAGTCCTCAAGGTATGACTGAAAATTATTAGGAGAGAATAGCATCAAGTCATCCTTGGGTGTCTGAATAAAGTCAGGTTCTTGTTGCCAAATGTCAAATTTATTAGTAACTTCATGTGATAAATGCAAAGGAAACTTTTGGGAATGACCCTCAATGTCTTAAATGGGATGGCCATCATATCCAATCATATCCCATTTACGTTTCCCGACATGTATGAATTCATCAAAATTACCAACAAAGTCATTATCTTCATCATAACATGAAGGGGTTAAAACATCCAATATTTCTTTACTCTCCACATCATAAGATAAAGAATCATTAAAAAATTGGAAGGGGAAACAACTCGCCTTGCTTAATCCTTCATGTGCAGGAGCTTCAAGTATTTGGATAACTTCCTCAAGTGGAAGATCTTCCTCTACATCTTCAGTTTTGAGATATAGAGGATCTAGCTTGTCCAAGGGTTCCATTTATTCTTCACTCTGTGAATCATAGAATAAGGTATCATCAAAAAACTGGAAAGGAAAATGACTTACTTCATTATCTTCATTTTGTGCAGGAGGGATAGGATCTTGGAGAGCTTCATCAAACTAAGGAGCGGTTACTAGTGCTTCATCCTCATAATTCACTTCTCTAGTTATATCTTCACTGCATTCTATTGAATCATGGGAGAAATATTGCATGTATTCAAGGGATTGACAATGTTCTTCATGAATCTTTTCTTTCATATCAGAGGGTTCTTGATGTTGAATATGATATGCATTTCTGAGATCTGCCACAATATCAGTAGTGAATCCTCTGTATTCCAAGGTTATTGTGAGATTCTGAAGGGCATCTTCATACGTTTGGCAATGTGGTTTGGTAAAGTCAATAAACCTATTGATGAGGTGTATGAAATATGATATACCCATATCTTCGCAACAACCCTTGAACCAATCTTGTAGGAAGGCTAGAAAAGAGTATAAACAGTTTTATTAGAGAATCCTCCCCTCTCGATTCTACCTCACTTATATACTCTAGAAAATTTACGATGTGAAGAGTTGGGAGACCCCAAAATCTTGGAAGGTTGTTTGACCACTTTGTATCAAGACGGGTTGAGTATCCTTGAAGACTTTTGAAATCAATAGTTGGATACAGTTGTTCCCATGATGCCATGATCCCATAACTTGGTAATATCACAGAGTTGAGAGTAAGGTGGAACCTAGGAAAAGGTTAGTGGAGTCGCCAGATAAATTTCCTAAAATTATCAAAGGATAAAGGAAAACACCCTAAGTGGAGTCGCTAGGTAAGCTTGTAAGATAAAGACTCTTGAGGCAAGGCTTACCGAAAATTATCGTCTTGAGGAGAATTGACTCAGTGTTCCCCAGCAACGGCGCCAAAATTTTATCACATAGTTTGTAGTTTGGATAATATATTGATGAAAAGAGGTCAAACTGGCGTAACTGAACCAATCCCACCCATTGTCACCTGGATGGGAAGGTTCTTTCTGTTTACGGAGGTAAGGATCAGGGGAGACGTCCCCGGTGACCTAGGGTTTTGAGAAGGAAAAAGGTTTAGCAAGGCTAAGTGATAATAATCCCCCTCACAAGTCACCACCTAATCAGAAAGTCTTGGATAAAAAGCCAATAAATATGAAAGAAAACTGGAAGTAATAAATAGTAAGAGTACATGCTCAAGACAAAGAAACAAGAAACTATATGTGCAAGCTTGCTTGTTGGTTAGTACTTCATATAATCATGGACTTTTGATGATAAGCAGTTGATAAATGATATTATTTTTGAATCAAATCAAAGTTGTACAATGGCAATGATCACAATATCTATATTACTTCACAATGAATGCTAAAGCACTTCACAATAAACAATGGAAATTTATCATTAATGTAACACTTTTAAGCAATGCTTTAGCTAATCATTCAATCACTTTAAAGACAAATTAAATGTTGCATATAAGTGTTTATAGCATAGAAAGATGATGACAGCAATATCGTTAGTAGGGTTAGTCTAGGCTAGGGTTAGTAAGAATTAGGGTTTGTTCAAAGTATTGGAAGTTTGTTTTATGACCAGATCACTGAATGCAAGAGGCCTTAGACCAATGCGCTATTAGGGTATATGGAGTCAAAGAGAGGATGCAAAAGCTAAAGGATTAAGTGATAATAGTAAAACCAAGGACAAGAGAGTTAAACTTTGAGGTGTTGCTATGGAAAGGCCTCAAAGATGAAACCCTAGGGGAGAGAAGCTCACTTTGGTGTAGTAAACCTAGGCCTCATTTCTCTCTCATCCTTCCTTCGCTCAATGGAAAATGGCTAGCTTGAATAATGATTGATAAGAACTAAGACAAGAAGGTTTGTAAGCAACGTGTTGCTAAAGCAAGGCTTTGACATTCAAACCCTAGGGAAAATTGGCTCACCAAGGTGTAGAGACCTAGGCCTTGGTGCGTTTTCTCATTCTTAGCTCAACAAATAAGGAAAAAGGCCTACCAAAACAATATGGATGGAGTGTTGCGATGGAAAGGCTCTATCCTCTTCAACAAATCAAATGGCTTAAAATCTTGATGGGGACATGAGACAAGGACCTTCAATGTTTTCTTGTCACCTAGGGTTTAATTCAGCAAATTATAATAATAAATGCAAGAAAACAACACTACAACCATTCAATCAAGAAGTTTTGTAGAAATTCACTTACATTTAACCAAGAAATCACATAGCAAAACCATAGTTGTAACACCTTCCACCAAGAGAAATGCCAAAATTCCAAGAAAAAGTCTTCCTTCAACAAGTGTGCCTCACAATTTCAAAAAATAACCCCAAAAATGGCGCAGATTTCAGAAGTGAGAGATGATGAAAAAATGAGAGTCAACAACCCTCAATTTATACATTACAATGACCTAAATTTATTTTTTAGGTCATGAAAAGGTCGACAAGACCAAAATACTAAAATCATATTTTTTTACATTAAATGTTTGAAAATTAAACCCTAATCAAGCAATAAAGAGACGTTATCCCCTTCCTAGGGTGACGTTGGCCCCTTTTAGGGAAAATGCAGCCTCATGGAGTGAAACGTTAGCCCTCCTTGGGCTTCTCCATGCTGCCACACTGCAAGATACCAGATATATAAAATATGCAGAACATAAATGAAATTCTAGAAATGACAGAATGACGGTAAAATATCCAGCATAATCGTCACAATATACAGAAATGATATACGAATAGCAACAGAAATACCACTTTGATTCAGATAGCAATGTTCATAGGCCTCTTCAAGGGGGCAACCTCCAGTAGAGCAGCACTCTGTTACAATAATCTCCAAGCTAGGGTTCTCATCCCTTCGCCTCTTATTTATACTAAATATGTCTATTAAGAGAAGCATCTAGAGGAAGATCCTTCTAGAAGTGGAAGCTTCTATTAGGTCTTCTTACATCCACCTTATTCTATTTTATTGAAAGGCCTTATTAATATTGACCTTTATTA
>ML781989.1:225670-241840 GCA_009831015.1 Picea engelmannii
GGTTCATGGAAGGCCTGCATTTGGTTGGTGGATTTCTCCACTGTCATAAGATAAGTGTTTAATTATATTTTTACCACATTTTATCATGACTGTACTGGATCTGTTATCATGTTTTCCGCTGTGTAAATGAATTACTGTTGAAAGTTATGGATTGTCTAATTATAAAAGTAACTATATGTTTATTTTGAGAATTAAAATGTATCTCTTTGTTGTTCCGCATGTGATTATACAATTATGTATGTTTTATGTAAAAGTCCATGTACAGATTGGTTAGCGAGAGGTTTGAAAGCCTCAGTAGTGAAAAGGGTACTCTACATCTATCTTATTGCATATGGTTGAGGTATGTTCCATGGTTATCTCTTTCTGTTATTTGCTGCATACACACATATAAACACATCTAAACAAATAGATCAACAAACTGTTTGACGAAATACCACAACCAGTAAAAGTTTTATAAAAGATGCCAAAACAGTGATGGTCCTTGCATAATGGCTTGGGATCATTACAGTGGTATCAGAGCTTAGATTCCTGCCAGCCAGTGGGGATTATCAAAGTTACAATAAGATGGATATTATTATCAAGATTGAGGAGTGTGAAAGGGAATATAAAACCATCAATAATCTCAAAGGGCTCATAACATTCCAATGGTTCCTATCCTATAAAAATCCTAGTTGGAACAAAAAGAAGATTGCAGGTTGGCTCAAGGAAAGGGAGGAAATTAGAGCAGCCTTTGAGTTGAAACCTAGGCCCATTAGGAGGGAAAAATAGAGAAACCCCACACCCAGTAGGAGCACGCAACTTTGCTATAGTTGCAAGGTGCCTTGGGAACCAGATCATAGGTGTAGGGGTAAGGGTAAGAAGCATATCATTGAGGTACACTATGATAGTGATGATGAGGATTTGGAGCAGTCTGATGATGACAGTGAATCTTTCTCAGAGGCTAGTGATAGTGACTCTACCTCAGAGGATAGTGATGATGACTCTTGCACAGAGGCCACTGATGCTTGAACGCTTGAGGAGGAGGATGACCCTTATGTAGTGGATATGCAACAGGATGGACAGGACGATAACACCAGTGCCTCAACAGACATATCACATACCATTGATGACCTTACGCCTCACCAGAGTGGTGACACTAGTGAGGATTCACATGTGTTAGCACCTAGAGATGATGAGCTTCCTATGGGGGCCGTGACACATCTGTCACCTATTTCGACACCCATGATAGCCACGTCACATGAGGATATCAGTGGCACGTCTGGTATGTTGGATGAGCCTAGTGTGAGGGATGCACACCATGGACAGGTAGACCCACAGATCTAGGAGGAGGTACAGGCAGTTGAACTCACACATACAGGTCATCCAGAGGAGATTGAGTCACAGCTATTGGAGACTCCATTAGTTGAGAAAAATGCAGAGGATGACAGGTTGATGGAGCACTTACTCCCAGGATCGATCTACATTGATGAGGATGCATTTTTTAGCAGTCAGAATGACCATAGAACGTGTCTGGATACATCTCTATGGGATCCATGTGCAGATGATAGTAGTAGGTTGAGTGCATAGGAGGATACGACTGCTCATACAAGATACAGTGTGATTTAGGGGGAGATAGCATCTAGTGATGGGATGCAGTGGTATATAGGAGTACCTAGTAGCACAGTAGGCGGTGGACAGTTCAGCACGTCATCTTATGCAGATGGTTTTTTTGGGGATTCCAGAGTTGACACTAGCATAACTGACACTAGAAATGAGGGGTATGAGATGGCACCTCAGCATGACCATGATCAGGAGTCACACCACTTAGTAGCACAGTTGAGAGTTAGTGAGGCTATGAGAAGGGAAGCCACTAGATGTATTGATGACATGCATGCAGTGATGGCATATTACTGTCAGAGAGCATCAGTGGCATAGGGTAGCTAAGATGGAGGATTTTCCATGGATGATTTTCACACTCTCCGGGAGAGAGTATCTGTGATGAGGACTGACTACCAACAATTGTTGACAGACAGGGATTATCTACTGAGGATTGGTGAGATGTATCATGAGACTCTGAGGGAGTAGGAGTTGGAGATGGACCGACTCACTCAGAAGTTGGAGAGCACTCGAGGATTCTTGAAGGGCGGTCTGTGTGCCTCTCAAGAATCAGAGTCTAGGACAGATGAGTCTCTTGAGGAGATCCATCAGAGATCCACTTCACCTGTCTTAGTGGATACTTAGATGTATCAGTCAATCACATTGATAGAGGGTGTTGATGATCTAGCAGAGGAGCACTAGTTGATGGAGGACACTTCCCTTTGTGCTATGAGAGTGGTTGACCTCCATGTAGGGGTTGATCCAGCAGTATGCCCAGGATCTATGATGTAGCATGAGTCTATGGGAGATGACATGAGTATGTCGGAGCATACAGTGATGAGTGATAGCTCATAGGTACATGCTGATATGTATGGTGGGATTCAGAGGGGTATAG
Source organism: Picea engelmannii (assembly GCA_009831015.1). NCBI lineage: Eukaryota > Viridiplantae > Streptophyta > Pinopsida > Pinales > Pinaceae > Picea > Picea engelmannii. Next base: position 228,141 of record ML781989.1, read on the forward strand.
TGCCTTGCAGGGAGGAGACACACCTAGGGGAGCATGCAGATGTCACTCTTTTGCAGTAGGACCTAGTTATGAGAGATCACCTTCACCATATCAGTAGTTGCATGGGAGATGACAGTTGGAGGTTGGTTGAGAAACAGTTGGAGGAGTTACTTTCGGTTGTACTGGATGGTTTGGATTCAATGATGACTATAGGAGAGAATCTATCATGGATACCGAGGGATGAACTTCTGGTCAAATCCTTGGGATTGACCAAAGCTTGTGACGCCTTTCAGTCCTACAGTCAGCTGCAGATGTTTCTATTAGCCCATCCTAACACTTTTATCATAGACAACAACATGAAGAGGGATATGCCGTGGTTGAGGGCATGGAGAGTGAGTAGGCCAAGACCACACGACAAGAGTACTTTTACGACATACAACAGGTCAGAGGTGGACCATGTTAGACAGATAGTTGAGACTTGGTGCGTGATGGTGAGCATCATAGACCAAGTGATGACAGATGAGCACAGAGGGCTTATAACAATGACTAGCCTCACACAGGAGCAGTTAGAGGATATCGGAAGTGATAAACTTCCAAGCTTTCCATGGGACTCAGGAGTCTGTTTTGTTAGCACGATGCTCATGTTGACCCAGATTTCACCAGAGAGCCACACACTCCACCTTGGTTTGGTTTGGAGTGGGTCTACAGGTACTTGTCCTATGGGGCGAGACCCTTCCTTCCACTTGATCATCATCATAGGGCATGGATATGTTTGGATAGGTGCTTATTCTACAGAGATTCCTTTACAGATACAGTTTCTGGACAACAGGTTCGGTGGTCACAGGTGTGTCAGCTTAAGGATCCAGGAGAGGAGGATTTAGGATGCATGCAAGGGGCAGACAGTCATGGTCAGAGTAGTGCAGTGTCAGCATGGTGATCTTCGACAGAGGTTAGCATGGAACCTAGGGATTGCATGATTGAGCAGTTCATTGACCGACAGGGGAGAGTGGACCATTGCAGGGGAAATTTATCCTAACTTTCCATTTAGCTTCAATGTTGAGGGGAGCACAATGCTTGAGGGTGCCTCACAGAGATCTTGCAGTACCTCATTCTGGAATCATCATGTGCAGTTGATGGAGACCATGTGGATCTTGGTAGAGATTTGGAGGATGGACTCATTCTGAGATGAGGCCATGTGTCATGTGCTGGAGGTTCACAGGGATGATATCTTTCAGGACTATGCTTCACAAAGTATCGCAGTTCACTTTTTGATACGGGATCCAGGGGGTAGAGTGTACTATTTTTCATCTTTGGATGGGTTCTACTGTGTACCCCACAGGTGGACATTGGATCTTGGTATTTTACTTGGAGGGATTTGGGTATTGCTTGAGGACAAACAATTTTCTAGCAGGGAGGACTGTAATGTCTCCACTTTGGGACATCATCACAGTGCAGAGATTTATGATGACCAGAGTAGCCAGGTGGATGTTATAGCGAGTAAAGGGGTATTTGAGAGGCATTGTGGGGTCCATCTTGCATTTATGATCATATTCCATCATTATGAGCCATTCCGCACAAGTTGGATTTGGTTTCATTGCATTTCGACGATTTCCATGATTTTGACTATTTTGAGCTATAAGTTAATTGAAATCACTGAAGAGGTCATTTTGGGTACATTACTTGGAGGAACCTCTCAGTGTAATAGCTCATTGGAACCGGGAGGAGAAACACTACAGGATGAGATGGCTAGAAGTGAATTTCAGTGGCCAGGGAAGACACAAGGAGAGATAAGGAGATTTTCAAAGGTAAAAAGGTTAATTAATTAATTAAAGTGATTTAATTAATTAATTAAACATTAATAAAATGAAAGTCACTTTGGAGGGACAAGGTGAGCCAAAAGTATAAAGGAAAGTCAAGGGCCTCTTCTCATTCATTCATGTATGTTTATCTTTTGATATCTGTCTTTTAGCTAGTGAGCCCAACATTGGGGGTTTTGAGGGTTTTGACATAACAAACCCTAGAGGACGATTCAGTGGTGAAAGATTCCACCTAGCTTGTCCCAAGCTTGGTCTTGAAGATGCAATACTCTCCCACACCATTCTAGTTCTAGATCTACTTATTTGYAGGAGGATTCCACATCAGTTGCTCATGCAGATAGAGAGAGGGTGCACCAGTTGGGGGTTTCCAGCAAGGGGGGCACACCATTCATTGAGGAGGGATTCGTCCTAGCTGAGGAGAAGGGATTCCGGGAATTCCAGGTATTGGGTTTCCTTTGCAGGTGTCTTGGCATCATTATTGGTGGTTTTYCGGAGTCTTTCAATGGAGGATCGATTTGTATTGAGAGTGGGACATTTTCCCAAGGGGAGGGTGCATCATTATTTGGAGGGTAGCTAGATTTAAGGATCTAGCAGGTATTTGAGGATTTGAGCACTTGGGTTCTCATTGTAGCGTCCCGATCTACCATTGTGGAGAGTTTCAAAGCATTTGGAGGCCTCCTTCATCAGGGCCAAATTATCTAGGGCTTCAGTCATCTAGTGGGGCACACCATTCAGTGGAGGAGTTTAGATCTACAGTGGTTGAGAGGGATCTTGGAGATTTGGGCACCTGGGTTGTTCTTACCATTACCCAATCTACTGTTTGGCATCTTTCTGGAGGTGATTGGACATTTTTGGCACCAGGGCCAAATTGTTAAGGAGATTCAATTATCCAGCAGAGGTGGCATCTTCCAGCAGTGAGGGGTTTGGCACTTGGCATTGGTATTCATCTCTTATCCATCCTTTGGAGGATTATTTTGTATTGTCGGGAGCATTTTGTAGCAGCTCATACTTTTTATCTATTGTCTATCATCTTGGCCATCTGTTGAGATGTTTTGGCTTGTCTATCTTATTGCATATGGTTGAGGTATGTTCCATGGTTATCTCTTTCTGTTATTTGCTGCATACACACATATAAACACATCTAAACAAATAGATCAACAAATTGTTTGACGAAATACCACAACCAATAAAAGTTTTAGAAAAGACACCAAAACAGTGATGATCCTTGCATAATGGCTTGGGATCATTACAACACCTCAGCTCCAAAGCCAAAAATCCTCCAAATGTATATTTCTTGGACAAGGTCTTCAACTTGGGATAATTATAATGATATATGAGGGGTAACAGGATTGATGTTGGAATCTATGGTTAAACCCAATTCTTGTACATTAGTTAATGTATTTTAATGTTAGTCGATGGATTAATGGAGTAGTAGATTGATTGACTAAGGGATTTTAGTTGAGAAAATAAAACTAAGTTGGTCTTTACTAGGTCGACTATAAATGACTAGGGACATATAAGCTATGCAAGTTTAATTATCTAACCTCTTTAGGGTCAAGAGATTGGTTACACACTCAAGTGTTCCTTGTATTGACCTATATGGATGCATTTTGTTTCAATCCTTATGGTGTGATGAATGACTATTCTATTTTATTTTGACATGTGATTGAATATTTTGGATCACTTATGGAAATGCATTCATAGTGAAAAAGTTAGTTATTTATTTATTGCACTCCTTCGTATGGTTCAATTTCATGGATTCATAATTAAATGTTGATTATTTGTTAGTTGGATTTTCCAAAATACCTAGGAGTTAAATGAGGGATGGAGCTAAGTGGTGCTAAAATGGTTAAGGTGACCACCTAGGTATTCTTCTTCACAAAGGGATATATTAGGAGGGGGTCCACTTTGACTACAACATATGGTGGGAGATTTGTTTTGGGAAAGGAGGATCATATTAGGTATTGGACACCTAATGGGGATCATGGTCACTAATGTGAGGGTTCACTCACTCTAATATAGGGTTGAAAAAGACATAACGATGACATTGCATCTAGGGAAACACCTTAGTTTCTTTGCACATATCTCTAGACTATGACGTATTTTTCTCTCTTATTAACTTATAATAAGAAATATTAATGGTTTGAGATTATTATCCTTCATATATGATATCAAGCTCCAACAACACATTCTTCAATTAGTGGTCACTAATAATTCATATAATTCCAAGTGTGTTGCCCAAACATTTAGGTCAATATGGAGTACATGACAAGATAACTTTTTATATTTGATTTTGTAATAATAATATATTTTTGTAAACAAATATTAATGGTTTGAAATGAGTTTCCTTCATACTTATATCATTCCAAGCAAATGATATCAAACCCTTGACATATTTTTGGATTAGTGGAAGTTCAGTAAATAAAAGTATAAAACCAAAATCCCTAGATTCAACAAGTAGGTATACGAAACCAAAAAACCCTAGATAGATAGACTCCTCATCATCTTTGCAAAGATAACATATTCCAGAGCATATCTGCTCTTTATCAAGATATCCCAAGTGAGGACCTTATTTTTTAACACCAACCACATAAAAATCATATCTTTGAGTAGGAACTAGAATTTCAAAATTTGTTTGAACCATCGTTCTTGATTCCTCAACACCTTAGAATCATACATCACTTTATACACAAGTTTTGGAGTATAATATCCCCCTACGGGATTCTTCGACCAAAACAATTCATCCTTTGAATTTGAGATCTGAACATGATTATATTTTAGAGAAGTAATATATCCCATCCATTCTTGAGCCCCATCTCCATATAGACCTATAACTTTAGTTGATTTATACCACTAACACCATATTGTGGAAAGATAAAATTAGTAACTTGAACAAGAGAAAAATAACCTTTCTCATGTAATGAACTAACTAAATTCCCACTAAGCACAAAAGAACCACCACAACAAATCCATGTGTCAACACCAATTATAAACATGTTCCCTTTGTACACCTTCCAAACAAGCCATCTACCAACCATAGGAAAAAACAAAAACCATTTCTTCCCAAATTATGTATACATTATGAACTAACTTAATAGGCTACCTAATTCATTTTTTAATGTTGTTAGGTGCCACATATTTTTGAATAACCATTTGATTCCAAATTTCCTCTCTTGTGATCAACCTCCAACCAATTTTTTTAGCCAAATTCTTATCAAATTGATGAATATTTTTTATCCCCCAACCACCATAATCCTTAGGGACAACATTTGTTTTTCCAATTCCCCCACACCATAACATCATTTTCCTTATCACTAGACCATAACAAAAATTGAATCTTAACTTCCTAATTCTCTCAAGTACTCCTTTCCTTTCATAATGAGAGTTTTGGACATCCAATAAAAAAGAATGGCTTCTAAAATTGACTTATCCATCACAATCCTTCCTCTCATTTATAACCCTTTATTGCACCACAAAGGCAAAAAAAAAATTCCTCGACCACTAGCCAATCTCAATCTCTTTTAATATAATCATTAAGCTTTAGAAAAAAAAAAAAGTACTTTAAATAATCCTAGAGATTAATTTATTGAAAAGGAGACAACTAAGAGATAAATATAACATTATCTTCTTCAACCTCTGAAAAGGAGATTATAAATTTATGAATAATGATTTTTGTTCCAATATAAATATTATAAATATAAAAGATATCTTTCAATTTTAGGGAATCTCTTATATATCCATCACAAAATAGTAAGATATCATCAACAAAAAGTGAATGAGAAAGGTAAAATGAGCCACCAATTTTAATACCTTTGAATTAACTTGATCTCTTTCCTTCCAATAAATCCCTTCAACCCTTCAACCACTAACTTGGTCTCTTTCCTTCCAATAAATCCCTTCAACCACTATGAGGAATAACATAGGGGACAAAGGAAAAACTTGTCTAAAGTATCCACTGAGAATAAAAAATATCGAGGCTAGTCCATTTATTAGGATAGATAAGGACACATAAGAAACATATCTCATTTCCCAATTAACAAAGTGAGTATTAAAACCCATATGGATGAGTATCATTCCTAAATATAGTTAGATGACCTTATCATGAGCCTTTGAAAGATCTAGCTTTACTACCATAGCCTATAATATTTTAGTCTTTAAATAATGTAGTCCCTCCTCAGTTATAGTAATAGCTTCATGGATTTGACTACTTAATAAGAAGCCAAACTATCCATTATATATGGAATAAAAAAGAAATGACTTTATTCTCATGGCTATAATTTTTTCCATACTCTTGTATATGCAATTACATAAATACATAAGCCTAAATTCCAAAAAATTGGAGGCTATAATTTGTTCCATAATCTTGTATATGAAATTACATAAATAAATAAGCCTAAATTCCTAAAAATAGGAGGGGTCATCTAATTTGGGAATCAAGGCTAGGCATTTAAAGTAGTAAGAATCTTCCCAGTCCTCCTAGATTCATCCACAAATCTCAAAATTTCCTCTTCAATGCCCTCAGAAAAAGAAAGAAAGAATTCCATGGTTCACCCATGAGTACCTTGAATCTTCTCCTCTTGAAAAGTGGGAATAATAGATCACAACTCCTATTTAGAAATATTCTCCACTAATATCTCATTTTTTTCCTCATTCACAAAGCTGGGAAAAAAGGTAGTCATTATGCCCACTTCAACTATTGAAACCCTAATTTCAACCTTGTAAATATCATTAAAATGATCAATACCAACTCTTGAAATATCCTCAAAACTACATGCCACTGATCCATCATTCCTATCAATCTTCCATATGGTATTGACATTTGAACTACATATTGATGGAAAAACTTAGTATTTTCATCTCCTAAATCTAACCAGAGTGCTCTACTCTTTAAACTCTACGTTGCTTCCATGTCTACCAATATCTTTCTTTTCCTTTTCTCTAAAGTGTTAACCCTCAACTTGCACTCCTCATTAGGATATCCAACCATTTTTAGAAAATATAATTCATTTAGTTTTGTCTCTATAGAAGCAATTTCCTTCTCTTATTTTTTCTTGTGTACCCAATGTATATCAGCGTACACTTGAGGACCCATCAAAAAACACCCACTTCTACTTAACTAATCATGTAAAATGTTCATCCAATATCTAGGAAGAATTAAAATTCAATGGGCTTGGAGGTTTTCTCCCCAAAGAATCTATTTCTAGAAATATAGCTCCCCACCATAGCCCAACCACTACTTAACCCTTGATCATAAATTCTAATAAAAGGAACCTATCCATCCTCTTGGAAATTCTATCCTCGCCCATCCCTTTATTTCTCTGGGTTGGTCGTAACTTGATGGGATCAATATCAAATAGACTTGCCTCATCAAATTTCATCACAAAGAAATTACAGAAATATCAACTTGAAATAAGGGACCCCAAATTTCATCTCCTCCAATTGAAAATTCGAGGTCACCCCCAACAATGATATTCTCTTGTCTGATAGAATCTAAATTGAAAATTTGTCCCAATAGTTAACCCTATCGGAGTAAGAGCCATATGTATTTAGCATTCTAATCTTTTTATCCAAATGTTGAAGATACAAAATAGCTCCCAATCATGATTCAAAGAACCATAATTTTATAATAGGATAAAACCATGACCTCCAACTAATAATCAACCCACCCAATTTCCTCATGGCATCAACAAAAATAAAATAGTATCCCCTAAACAATTCCCCCAATTCATCAACAATTTTGGCACCATCACCCAAAGATTCTTGCAACATCATCAAATCAAGGTTTTGCGACTCAAACATAATCTTTAATTATTGTCTTTTAAAATATTATCCAAACCTATATAATTGTATGATAATAAAATTATGAGGCAACCCTTGCTAGGGCATTATTGACTCTAAGAGCCCCCAAAATATAACATATTTACTACACATCACTTCGTAAAGAACCTAGCTATGCACACATTAGATCTCCTTCATATGCATGTCCCCTTATTTCTTTTCCCTTCAATACATCCTAACCCTCCTTCAAAATCACCAAGATCCTTCATCCCCAACCTTATATTGTATCTACTACCCTCCATATTTAGGCCCTTTCTATTTTGATTAGAAATATCATAATTCTCATCACTAGAATAATATCTAGCATGAGAATATTATATAGGTCTTGTCCCTTTTTTGGAGATCATATAACCCTTATTTCCATATATTAGCTACACCTCACCACACCCTTAAGATACCAAGTTAATCCCTTACCACTTTTCCCAAAACTATTTACAAACCCTACATTTTCATAATGAAAAGAAGGATATTTCAAATTTAACAAGGATAAATCTTTTAGGCAATTTACCATGTTATTTTGGTGTAGATACAAGGTAGTCTGAGTCTCCATTTATGGAAATCCATTCATCTGAGGTGAATAGGTATCCATTGGAGCTTCTATCACAAATTATCCACCCCACCCTTAACCTCTTGTACAACCCTTTACGAAACCTAACATCTCCATTTGAGCCTCCAAACCACTAGCACTATGTAAATCGTCAACAAACTTCAACACAAGAGGCCCATAACAAGAATTTACCCCCACACCCATGTATCCCTTCCAAATCCAAGCCAGAAAGGTATTGCATGCTCCATAACCACGTGTCCATACTTATGACGCTTGTCCAAAGGTTGAAAAAAAGTATGATCCCCTTTCTACAATGTCATCTTTGCATTAAGCCATTCCCTTAAGTCAATACAAACCAAATACTAGATACATAAATAATAATTGTATCCAAAAAAATACATATCTACTTCAAGTAAAGTACCATGCACATTATGAATTTATTTAAGGATCTATAGAGACCAAAAATTTATTAGAAGAATAGGACACTCTACCCAAATATGAGTGATGTCATTTGAAAACAAGTGAATTGAATCCCAGTTTTAGTGATGCACTAATATATTTTGATGATCCTCCTAAGATATAAAGAGATACCATATACCCCATCTAGATATAATAAATAAATAAAAATCAGAATGTACCCTATCCAGGAAGCCCATGTATCTTGCATCCACGCCATTAAATATGATTCACCCACTTTCCTACCATGAAATTYAGTCTACAACGGATTAAGAAGCCAAATCAACMACCTCATGCATTTTGAAATCCTCACCAAGAACTAATTTAACCGAKGATCTTTGATGTTTAACACACTTATTCCCCTTCCTTTTACCAAATTYCGTATCTTCKCCACCAACATTCACATTCACACCTTGGGATGTAGGGTTTCTATCACATCACTTATCAACTAAGGGATTACGAACCTTTACCAAACCATTAATATCCACCTTGGGCTCGACTACCTTTTATCTTACTCAAGACCTCATGCACAATATGATCTACACCTTAATCAACTTGAGAAACTTGGACTAATTTTATAGGATTATAAACTTCCATCGTAGTATTGTTGGTCAGCCGATCTAACTCCACACCACTCCTCAAAGAAATACCCTTCCCTAAACTAGAAAATTTCCATGGAGATGAAATATATAATCCATGAATTACACCAATTATACTTATTTAACCTATCCAATTACAATATTCCAATTTAATAATTAGAGCCAATTGCAGGCTTCCACATATTTTCCTAAATTCTTCTAATAGAAACATTTTGTCAAACACTTTATATAAAAATGTAATTTTTTCTTTTACAAATTGATTTTTTCCCCTTAAAAACCTAGTGTTGTAACCAATTGCTTTGATACAATATTGCGATGTACCCAATACCCTTTGTTCTTTGTCAAGCATATGGGGTAAACACCAAATTTGACTCTAATTTGTTTCTTTGGTACCAATATTGCAATGTACCCAATACCCTTTGTGCTTTGTCAAGCATATGGAGTAAACACCAAATTTGACTCTAATTTGTTTCTTTGGTACCTTATATATGATTTGTGTTTTCTAATACCTTTCCTCATTATCATATTGTAAATTAATTAACATATGTAGACACTATAATGAAGGATCATGAAATAATAATTAAACCATTCAATGGAAATGAAACCATAATTTATAGGTGTAGGGTTAAACATGAAAACATAACTAAAACAACTAAAAATTGATTCCATTCATAACACAAACCATAATAACTCCACCAAGTAGTTGTATAAGGACATTCCACCCAACCCTAGGCACTCTGCTACACTTAATCTCTCTGTAATAGAGGCCACCACTAAGATGAGGTTATGAATCCATGGGGGTAAATTTACTTAGCTCTAAATCTCTTCATACGGCTCAATTCCAAAGTTCATAGTCAATTTTCCACCTAGAATAGTCTCAATCCATAGCCCTCTTTCCCCATCATTTTTCCCAACCCAAGGAATGGGATCCCCTTTTCTACTAGGTAGCCTCTTAGGTTATCCCACTTCCCTCCACAGCTCCAACATAAGTTGGAAAAGAAATCTCACTCTCGAGAGTCTAGGGATTCTCAATTATAGTTCAATTATTCTCAATAACAAAAATTACGCTTACACATAGTCATAATTCCTTCATAATTCATTGATGTAGATTGGCATAATTCAATTACAATAAGCTCATGGTAGTTTTCTCATAGATAAGTCTCATGATTTTCCCCAACTAAATAACAATTTGAATTCCCCCAATCAAAGGATAGTTTGAATTCTCCCAATTCATTTTCATGGAAAAAAGTTATAGCATAAGTTGCATGGCATGAAGGGCCCGCATATATCTATGGAGAGACCATGTAACTCCTTCATTAAATTAATCCAAATCTTAGGATAAAATAAAAACAGGATTAGAGAGAACTAATTAAACAAGGTTAAGGACTTAGGATAAAATTAAAATAATCTATCTTCATTTATCCCCCTTGTCTTTCCCCTCTTGTGGAGTCATAAACCCCCATTCTTTGTCCTTCCTCTTCTGCAACTTGTGATATATTTTATTAACATTCATTACACAATTACAAGTCTCTTGATTTTCCCCAACTAAAGAATAGTTTGAATTCCCCCAATGGAAGGATAGTTTGAATTCTCCCAATTCATTTGCATGGAAAAAAGTTATAGCATAAGTTGCATGGCATAAAGGGGTCGCATATATCTATGGAGAGCCCATGTAACTCCTTCATTCAACTAATCCAAATATTAGTATAAAATAAAATATGGATTAGAGAGAACTAATTAATCAAGGTTAAGGACTTAGGATAATATTAAAATAATATTGTCTTCATTTATCCCCCTTGTCTTTCCCCTCTTGTGGAGTCATAACCCCCCATTATTTTTCCTTTCTCTTTTGCAGTTTGTGATGTATTTTATTAACATTCATTACACAATTACAAGTCACATTTGTTCAAATTATAGCCATTCATCATGTACACATACATTACCTTGGGGATCAAAATTGGGGTATTACACTTATGATGAGGGACTCAAATGTTGTGACAATGAAAGTTGTCCTACGCTAACACTTGTGATGACGAACTCAGAGGCTTGTGAGAGAGGAGGTGAATAAGACAATAGTTTTAGATGCTAATTACTAATAAGTTATTATGATCTCCACACACTAGACCCATTGAAATATTAAATACATGCATAGAATCCACATATTACGTTTCAACATCAATACCTCAAAAACTATCTAAATTTGCATTGTTTATATAACTATAAGAAACCAAGTTTGTTACTTTGGTTTTTTGTCCAACTTTGTGTGAGCATTGGGACCTAGTCTATACTTAGGTGAGAACATATGGAGGGTGAAAATTGGGTGAAAATTGTGAGATATTATTTGAGGGGGAACATTATGGAGGATCTCACAAATGTAATAGGTTGGGAAAGAAAGTTTCTCACATGCCCCAAAAACCACTTTTCAATAGTGATCCATGTGGGTTTCCTAGATCATAGGTATAGATACATCTCTTATCTCTTTGTTTCCATCGAATGTATTAATCTTATTGGTAATAAGCATTGGATGATACCAACTTCATGGTTTTCTATGCAAAGAACACTCAAATTGAGCCCAAGGTAGCACTAGTAATATTGTGTTAAGGGTATCATAATCTAGCAGTAGTACTACATGTGCAGATGAAGCAGTGCCTACGTTGTGACTTATCGTGTGACACCAAGTGAAATAGCAGTAGCTATTACTAAGTGGTTGATTGTCTGATAATTGTCCTAGGTTTAGAAAATATGTTGGAGGTAGATTTTTATGAGGAAAATAAAAATACATATTGCTAATATATGAAGTTTTGTTTTACGTGTTCATTACAATTTTCAGTGCTTGTAGTTGATTTCATCTGTATATATCACTACACTGCGTTTAGCATTTAGGTGATTCAAGACATGTTATTTAGTGTTTGGAATTTAGGTGATCAAAACCATGATATTTTTCCAAGGATTGTTGATGCCTTATTGTTGTGAAAATATTAGTTGTTGGTTCTTTTTTGTTGTGTAGATATTGCATAACAACAAATATAATAACGGTACTCCCTCGAGAACTGTACTATAATTTTTAGATTACTTGATCCTTGTAGCTTCCCCTTGTTTGTTTGTGTAGTGCCTTTCATGAGAGGCTTTAGTAGCTATCCATATTGAAGATCTAGCTAAAATGGACTAGATCTTAAAATGGGTCACCTAATATGATAGAATCTCCCATTTTGGAAGCATAGTAAGCACTCTAAGGAACATCCTATATACATTTTATCTTGACATAATTTAATCTTTATTTTTTCTAAATTAATCTTATGTTCTGAGATACCTATTAAAAAATTACTTACTTCATGAGTACGACTGATTTGGTTATTGTTTTCTACTAAGACATTATTCTAACCATTGAACTACATGAATTTATATCAATGTATTATATTAAGGTTTGTGAGAAACTCATATAATAATGTTATGAGTGTACCTAAAAAGTAGGTGTAATTAGCGTTTTGAAATAATGTGCGGGCATACATGACAAGTAGATGAATTAACATGTGTGATGATATGGATAATAATATTTGTTAGGACTTAGAAATGATTATGCAAATAGCATGTGTGCATCAAGAAACCATGTTTATATTTTTTTTAAATAAAAGGATTTATTGTGGGAGTGGCTCCTACTATAAACCTCTACTAGTGTCAATATTCCATAAGGCATCATTGGCTAGATAACTTATGATTTAGAAAGAACTGAGATATCCAGAGACACACCCGGAGAGGTCCTTTTATCACGGGATTTGTACTTGTGAAAACCCCTTCATAATATCCCAAATATTGTGTAACTATGGAAGAATATACCATTGTCACCTAAGTAGAGACTTCCCTCAGTTTAGTGATGGAAAGAGGTCCACCATAAGGAATGTTTCCCTGGTGACCTCAAGGGATCAAATAACCATATTTTCCAAGACTACATCCCCTATCTTGGTCACCTATTAGTTAATTCTAGGTCTAGGAAAGGGATAGAAGATAATGAGGTAATTGTTGTACTTGTATGAGACAATAAACAATTTGCATCATAATATAGACAATTACCAAATTAGAGAGTGCAACAGTGACCCTTTAGACACTAGACAATCAATAAATTCTATGGTTGTTACAAATTACAATAGTAAGTTAGTTTTATAACAACAATTAATATATTGCAACAATAGAAAATAAAAGTACTCAGAAATATAGAAATTCACCATGAAATGTGAGCATTCAACAAGTATAACATTATCCAATTGCTAGAATCATTTTCTGATTAGTTTAAGCCAATTATAAATGAGTGTATGAAGAAAACGAAAGTGGTTTTTAGTGGTTGTAGAAATTTTTTAGAATAATATCAACAAATATTGATAGTTTCTAGAGTTAGGGTTAGAAATGTTAGTAATATGTTTGAGAGAGAGAGACAGAGAGTATTAAAACTAAATTTTATTTCAACCATAA
>ML781989.1:247658-277790 GCA_009831015.1 Picea engelmannii
AAAACCAACTCCTTTATTTACTAAATAGTCATCTCCTTGTGTAGGAAAATAATCATCCCAATCCTCAGAGATGTCAGAGGCATCATCGGGACAATCACCCCAATTTGTATCCTCTTATATCAAGGGAAGAGTGGGACAACCTTGAAACAAGCATGGATCTACCGACTTATAGTCACTAGGTCTGATATCATTCGTTAACAATGAAAGGGGTGTTTTCTCATCTTGCTCAAAATGACCAATTTGTAATAGTGTGGATGTTCCTTCGAAACATAATTGGTCATCCAGGTTTTTCTTTGTCATAAAATTTATTTCCAACATTTCACGAATCCTTTTAACCATTTTCGAGACATAGGACATACTAGTGCTTAGGTTGGTTCCATTACTGGTATGCATCTGGCGCTCTTCGGACTTCATTTCTGAGTCCTCATTGGTTTGGCCAAAGTGTTCAAATCTGGGTTCACTCATATCTTAACTTTCTTGGATTTGACTTGGCATGGTCAAGATCAATAAGGAGTCTTCAAAATTAGGTTTTTCATGAGTATCCATACTTAGACCCTCGGATGATTCATGTTGCATTGAAAATTTTAGGAAATCTTTCATGTTTGAGAAACTTGTGCTCCATTTCCTCTGGAGAGCATTGTTCTCCAACTCCGGATTTTCTAGGAGGTCATTCTCTATACCTTCCATGCTTTCCCAGATTTAATCATTGTTCAAAAGGTTGACCTGATGGGTGAGACTACTAAACTTGAGGTTCTCTTCAATTTGGCAAGAAACATTTGAGGTTCTTCTAGGTTTACAGGGAAACGATTCTTGAGGGTGAGTTGTAAGATGACTTCAAAGGAATCGAGGTAACATTGGAGAATCATGCTCTTAGGTAGGAAATTGGGCTCAAGTTTGTGAAGAAGACCATTGAACCTATCATCAGGGATGATTTTAGGGGCTAAATTTCGTTCATGGGATAATCTTCCATGGTTTTTCCCAAAAAAAGTTTCGCTATTCTAAAAATGATTTGCCCAAATTTTATAGGATAAAATTATTTTATCTTAAAAATCGCCAAAATTTTAAACAAACTATATAAAATCCTTAGAAATTTGAATATTTTTATAAAAATATTGCCAAACATTTATAGTTGGCATATGAAGGATTAGTAAGATTCGCCAAGGTTTCTACATTTTAAAATAAATTTCCATCCTTAAAATCATCCATGCCTATCATTGAATCCCCCAATGTCTTTGTTTGTTTGTTTGCAGGCTTCGGGGAATTGAGAGTAAAGGGAATCCATGCTTTCCTTTTCACACCAGTTTTTCTTAAAGATTTGTTCAATATCTTCAGGGGTTTTGATGCTTCCTTTAGGGAGTTTTTTAATCCATTTTTGGCACTTACGGTGAGTGAGCTCACAAAGATCCTTGTAAAGAAATCAAGGTGTTCTTGTCCAGATTGGTGAAACTGAAACCCTTCACAAAACTTGGTCCAATGAGAGTTGCCACACGATTAATTTTCTTCTAAAAAATTAGGTATCCAGGAGTCGACCTTATTGGGTAGACCATGTAACCCCCCTTGGGTGTTAGCCAATTCCAAAGGGCCAAACATTTATTTATGATACCATTTTGGAAAACTCACGAGGATGAAAAGATTTGTAGATGTTATAGTAGTAGAGGAAGGTATGTATTGACACCCACTATCGGTTGTCATTAGTGGTTTGTGGAGTCACCAGATAATTTTCTTGAAATCATCAAAGAAAGGGAAAACACCCTAAGTGGAGTCGCCAAGTAATATTGTAAGATAAATATTCTAAAGGCAAAGCTTATCGAAATATGTCATCTTGAGGAAGGTTTGACTTGGTGTCCCCCAGCAACAACGCCAAAATGTTATTGCGCAGTTTGTAATTAGGATAAAAGATGGATGAAAAGAGATCAAACTGGCATAATTGAACCAATCCCACCCACTGTCACCTCGATGGGAAGGTTATTTATTTTTAGGGAGGTAAGGCCCAGGGGAGACGTCCCCAGTGACCTGGGGTTTTGAGAAGGCAAAAGGTTTAGTAGGACTGAGTGATAATAATCCCCCTCACAAGTCACCACCTGATCAGAATGTTCGGCTTATAGCCAATAAATATAATTGGAAGTAATAACCAATAAGGTCACCTACCCGAGATAAAGCAACAATGAAATATATATATATATATGCAAGCTTGCTTGTTGGTTAGTACTTCATATAATCTTCGACTTTTTTTATAATAAGAAATTGAGCAATAGTATTGATGAAGTAAATCAATGTTTTTATACAATAGCAATGATTACAATATCACTTCTAAATAAATGCTAAGAGAAACTTGTCATTCAATGTAACAAATTAACACTTCAATAGTTAATGCTTTAACCAGCCATTCAATTGCTTTAAAAGTAAAACGATAGTTGCACAAAGGTGTTTATAGCACAAGAAAGATGACAACAACAGTAAGGTTAGTAGGGTTAGTCTAAGCTAGGCTTGGTATAGTTAGGGTTTGTTCAAAGGTATTGGAAGTTATATGATCAAATTACTTAAGACATGTAGCCTTAGATTAGTGTGTTCCTAGGGTATATGGAGTCAAAATGAGGATGCAAAAGTTGAAGGATCAAATGATTATAGTAAATACTAAGGACAAGAGAGTTAAACCTTTAGGTGTTGCTATGACAAGGCCTCAAGGATGCAACCCTAGGGAAGAGAGGCTCACTTTGGTGTAGGGGAACTAGGCCTCAATGATTTCTCCTCCTTCCTTAGCTTAATGGAAAAATGGATAGCTCAAAAGATTGCATAAAACTATGACAAGAGGTTTACAAGTAACGTGTTTCTATGGCAAGGATTTACTAGGAAAACCGTAGGGAAAATTGGCTCACCAAGGTGTAGGGGAACTAGGCATTGATGTGTTTTCTCCTTATTAGCTCAAAAAATAAGAAAAATGGCTAGCATGGAAGAAGAAGAACCATTTCTGATGTAGGACCAAGACAAAGGTGATGGATGTTGTTGCTGTTGGAAAAATAGAGGCACTGAAAGGGAAAAAATATTGGCCCTCCAGGGTCATGCTCAAGTCGATTTGGCTCTCGGTACTTGATGTTTAGGACCTGTGGGCCTCAAGACATAATCTCTTAGTTATCCATGAAAGTGGGGGATAACAATATCAACGCCTTGAAGCATCTATAAGGGTAGTGGAGAATAATTTCATGACTAGGTATTCAACATCATCACTAATGGGGTGAAGCTGAGAAACGCCCATAAATTGCTCATATTCTCTTTGGCATTGATTGCATCAGTACCAATGAAATTAGGAAACCACTTTTCATACTTGGGTGGCATTTTCCTAGGGTAGCATCGTATAACTGACATGTCTAGCGATTTGAAAAGACTAGAATACCAGTGCCTTTGGTTGTTGGCTTGGTTTGGATTGCTTATCTAAGATTCTGAGATAGACATTGTGTTTAAAGGAAGAATTCCTCCGAAAAGTGATTTTACTACAGGAGAGTTTTGGGGAGGCTTTCTTTTGAAGGATAGAGGAGGGTTATTATACCTCCTTGTGGATTGTGGAGTCGCCAGATAATTTTCTTGAAATTACATAAGAGATAAGGGAATCACCCTTAGTGGAGTCTCCAGGTAATCTTATAATATAAAGGCTCTTGAGAAAAGGCTAACCGAAAAGTGTCGTCTTGAGAAGAATTGACTTAGTGTTCCCCAACAATAGCACCAAAATTTTATTGTGCAGTTTGAACTTGGAAGTAAAGGATAGGTGAAAGAAAGGCAAATTGGTGAAACAGAGACCATCCTACTACTGTCACCTAGATGGGATAGCTCTTTCTGTTTAGGGTGGTAGGCCCAGGGGAGACATCCCCGGTGACCTAGGGTTTTGAGAAGGAAAAGGCTTATGGCTAAGTAAATTCCCCCCCCTCACAAGTCAACATCGTTCAGAATGTCTGGATAAACAACCACTAAAGATAAAGATAACCATAAGTGCACCTTCCCAGAACAAAGAGAAAAGAAAACTATAAATGTGCAATATCACTTGATGGTTAGTTCTTCATATAATCAAGGAATTTACGATATAAAGAAATTCACCAATAATATTGATGAAGAAAATCAATGATGTACAATAGAAATTATTACAATATATCACTTCACAATAAACGCTAAAGAAGCTTCACAATGAGAAATAACGATTTATCATCAATATCAAATACCAACATTCATTAGAAGCACCGACTAGCCAATCTTTCAATTGCTCATGAAAGGATTAAATGCTACAAAGTATAAGTATAACTCAAATGGATAATGGAAGTGTTAGGTTTAGTAGGTTAGTATAGGCTAGGGTTAGAAGATGTTAATAATTTTTCAAGAGTATTTGGAAGTTATGATCAAAAGCACTCAAGTACAAGGTCTTAGACTAGTGTGTTATTAGGGCAAATGGAGTCAAACTAGCTGCAAAAGTTGAAGGGCCGAAATTATAATGATAGGGCCAAAGATAAGAGGGATATGATGGTTGAAGTGTTGCTAAGGCAAGGCTTCAACCTATCAACCCTAGGGGAAGATGGCTCACTAAGGTGTAGTAAACCTAGGCCTTAGTGTGTTTTCCTCCTTCTTTAGCTCAAAAGGGCAAAGTAAAAGCTGCTATCTTGGAGAGTGAATGGTAGGGTGTTGCAATGGCAAGGCCCTAGAATTTATTTTCATCAAACAAAATGGTTTCTAGCATAACTTGGTAGAGACTTGAAACAAGGACACCAATATGTGCTTATTTCCTAGGGTTTAATCCAACAAATTTCATCAAAATGAAAGTAAAAGATACCATAACCATTCAAATAAAGAAGGATTGCAGAAATTCACTGTAAACCTTCCACCAAGAAAATGCAGAAAATAGACAAGAAAAACTTCCTTCAACAAGTGCACACTAGTAATTTCAGCCAAAAACCCCAAAGAGGGTGCAAATTTCAGACCTCAATCAAGTGTGAGTGAAAGACGGTCAGAAAATGAGAGTAAAAACCCTCAATTTATGTCATACCAATGACCTTAATTTAATTTTAGGTCACCAAAAGGCCGACATGTCCAAAATACATAATAATATTGTTTTTACCTTAAATGTCATAATGAAACCCTAATCAAGAAAATAATGAGGACTTCATGCCCTTTTAGGGTGATGTTATCCCTTTCTAGGGTATAAGTTGGACTCCTGGAGAAAAATGTTAGGCCCCCTTAGGGCTCTAGAAGCTGCCACACATGCCAAAACTACCACAACTGCCTCCCAAAATGTCCACAAGCACTTGATGATGTCATGAGTGTCTCGGGTGATGTCATGGCCTTCAAAGGCCAAATTCTTGGTGGAAAAGGCACAACCCCCTTGGGTATAGGTCTACTCAGCTACCTCTGGTGGAACATCCTCCTCTTCCCTAGTGAAAACCCTCTAACCTGTCTATGACCCCTGTTGGGGTCTCATCATCCATCTGGTGGGATCTCAACCCCATGGAGGTCTGAACTAATCATCTCCCCATGTGTACTTGTCCAATATGGTACCTATCCATCAGGTATGATCCTGCACATCAACAAATACACCCTCCATGGGCTCATAAGTCATAGGGATCATAGCAATGTCAATCACATCTAATCATCAATTTTATTAAACATGTGCATAAAAACCCTTTTACTCAGTCAAGTCCTCAAAGACATTACACAAATCTACAAGCCAAGTTTGGAATAAGTGATAGGGCATCCTATTTGGCTAGTGTTCACTGGATGTGGGATGTTTCCAGGAGAAATCAAATCCAAGTCATGTTAGTGGATGAGGTGGATAAGGGATGTCCTGACAAGGGGTGCAATGATAGTATGGAAATGAATGGATTACATGTGGGTGCCTCTATAGAGGGTGAGTTTCACCTGTCCTAGATGCAAATGTTTCCAAACCCATTCATTCCTTTTATCTTTTATTGCTTTTTATTCAAGAATCTAATAAGGGGACACTTCCACGTTGTTGTGACCAATGGTGGCAATGTTACCCACAAGCACTTTCATGGAAATGAGAAGGTTGGCTCATGATGAGACCATCATTCTCTTGGCTATGCCACCAAGATCCACTACCCTGACATGGTAACCAAATACTAGTAGTGTCATACCACTAGATGCCCATGGACCTAATAGGTTGGCTCATGATGACACCCCCTATCCTATGACTAGGTCTTGTTTTATTGTTTTTTTATGGGTCCCTCTGTTTCTTGTTGAGAATCCTTTTACTGCTTTCTCGAGGATCCTTGGGCGAAGCATCTTGAGGTTTTATTTTTAGGCTTTTATCTTTTTCCAACTACTTTTACCCCCTGGGCCTTGTTATCCCCCACTTTTAGGGATAACTAGTAGAGCATGTCTCAAGGCCCACAGGTCCTAGACATGGAGTACTGAGAGCCATATCGACTTGAGCATGGCCCTGGAGGGCCCATGTTTTCTCCCTTCCATCACCTCCACTTTTTCAGTAGAAACAACATCCATCACCTTCAACTTGGTCCTGTATCAGAGATGGTTCTTACTCCATGAGGTAATGATTTTGGGTATCATGGTATGTGTCACTCTGATCCTAAAAACCTTTGAATATGTGCATTTAATTCCTTTTGTTTATAACAAATTTTGGATCTTATACTTATCCACTTGACCATGTTTGGGGGAGATGACAGAATTCCCTAGTAAGCATGTGCCCAGAGGTTTTGAGTTTTCATTGGGGGGATTTCTGAAAAGTCATCATTCGGTCCCGTCATATTACCACTTTTTCATCTTGTTTCCCTCTCATCCATCCCACTACATTTGTTTAGGAATTGGGTTGGCCAATCATTTAAGGGCTGAACCTTCCCTTGTGGGAAGAATGGGCTAAAGGCCTAGAAGGTAAAAGCAAGTTGGCAAAAGATAAAATCCTAAAAATAAAACCTCAAGATACTTCACATAGGGATCCATGAGAAAGCAATAAAGAGATTCTCAGCAAGAAACAAGAGGGACCCATAAAAAATAATAGAACAAGACCTAGTCAGAGGATGGGGGGTCTCATCATGAGCCAACCTATTAGGTCCATGGGTACATAGCAGTATGAGACTACTAGAAGCTGGTTACCATGCCAAGGTAGTGGCTCTTGGTTGCTTGGACAAGAGAAAGGGGGTCTCATCACGAGACAACCTTCCCATTTCTATGAAAGTACTTGTGGATAACATTGCCACCACTAGTCACCATGCCAGGGAAGTGTTCCCTGATTAAATTCTTGAAGAAAACAAAATAAAGAATAAAGAATAAAAGGCATGAATGGGCTTGGAAACATTTGCATCTAAGACAGGTGCAACTCGCCTTCTACAAAGGCATCCATAGGTAAGCCCTGTATTTCCCTACTTTCACTGCACCCCTTGTTAGAACATCCATTATCCACCTCACCCATTTACATGACTTGGATTTAATATCTCCTGGAAACATCTCTTTTCCAATGGACACTAGCCCAATAGTATGCCTTGTCACCTCCTCCAAACTTGTATTGCATATTTGTATAATGTCTTTGAGCACTTGACTCGAGTAAAAGGGGTTCCATGCATATGTTTAATAATATTTATGATGAGATGTGATTGACATTTCTATGATCCCTGTGACTTATGAGCCCATGGAGGGCATATCTGTTGATGTGTAGGATCATTCCCGATAGACAAGTACCACATTGGATAGGTACACATGGGGAGATGATTAGTTTTGACCTCCATGGGGCTGAAGAGCCCACCATATGGATGTTGAGACCTTGGTAGGGAGAAGAGACATGATAGAGGGGTTTTCACTGGAGAAGAGGAGGACGTTCCACAGAGGCACCCTGGCAGAGCCTTACCTAGGGGGGTTATGCCCTCTTCATTGGAACGTTGACCTTGGAAGGCCCAGGATGTCACCCGGCAGGCTCATGATGTCACCCATATTTATGGACATTTTGGGAGATAGTCATGGCAGTTTAGCATGTGTGGAAGGTGGGATAAGCCCAAGGATGGCTAACATTTTTCTCCAGGAGGCTGCATTTTCCCTAGAAAGAGATAACATCACCCTAGAAGAGGTATGACGTCTTACTTTTTCTTGATTAGGGTTTAATTTATGACAATTTAATGTAAAACAATATTATTGTGTATTTTGGCCTTGTCGGCCTTTTGATGACCTAAACTTTAATTAAGGTCATTGGTATGGTATATATTGAGGGTTTTCACTCTCATTTTTTCATCATCCTTCACTCACAACTTGGTGAGGTCTGAAATTTGTGCCCTCATTTAGGTTTTTTGGCTTAAAATTGGTGCGCACTTGTTGAAGGAGATTATTTCTTGGCTATTTTGGCATTTCTTCTTGGTGGAAGGTTTACAACTAGGGTTTGGCTATTGGAATTCTTGGTTAATGTAAGTGAATTTATACAACACTTCTTGATTGAATGGTTATGGTATGATTTACTTTCATTTGTTATTATAATTTGTTGAATTAAAACCATAGGTGAAAAGCACATTCTAAGGTCCTTGTCTCATGTCCCTACCAAGTTAAAGAGCCATTTGCTTTTGCTGAAGTTAGATAGAGCCTTGCCATAGCAACACTCTAATCCTATTATTCTAGACTAGTCATATTTTACTTGTTGTTGAGTTAAGGAAGGAGAAAACGCACTAAGGCCTAGGGTTTCTACACCTTAGTGAGCCATTTTCCCTAGGGTTTTATTGATGAAGCCTTTCCATAGCAACACTTCATCATCAAACTCCCTTGTCCTTAGCCATAGCATCTATCACTCAAGCTAGTCGTTTTGTTCTTGTCAATAAGCTGAAGAAGGAGGAGAAAGCACTAAGGCCTAGGGTTTCTACACCTTAGTGAGCCTTTATCCCCTAGGGTTTCATTGTTGAGGCCTTGCTTTAGAAAAACCTCAACATTTAACCCTCTTGTCTTCACCCATACATTTTCTTTCTCAAGCTAGCCATTTAAATTTGTCTTTTGAGCTAGAGAAGGAGGAAGATGCACTAGGGCCTAGGTCATCTACACCATAGTGAGCCATATCCCCTAGGTTTTGACTTGTTGAATCCTTGCTATAGCAACACTTCAACATCAAAACCTCTTGTCTTTAGCCATATTACTATTATCATGGCCCTTCAACATTTGTAGCCCTTTTTTACTCTATTCATCATGATAAGGCACTGATCTAAGACCTCCATTGTTTGAGTACCTTGATCACATACAACTTTCAAACAAAATCTTGAACAAAATGCGTAACCTTCTAATCCTAGCATAGACTAACATCTACTAACCCTACTACTCCCATTGTTTATTTAATCTATACTTACACCATTGCAACATTTATATCTTTACAAGCAATTGAATGATTAACTAAGGAGTTGTTTCTTAATGTTGATATTGCTACATTGATTACCATTAGCATTTGTTATGAAGTGATATATTATAATTATTTCCATTGTACAAATTTGATTTGATTCATCAATAATATTGTTTATCAATTGCTTATTATCAGAAAGTCATTGATTATATGAAGTACTAACCAACAAGTGAGCTTGCACATGTATAGTTTCTTTGTTGCTTTGTCTTGGGTAGGTACACTTCTTGGTTACTATTTTTGGTTATCTTTTATTGGCTATTAAGACGTACTTTCTGATCGGTGGTGACTTGTGAGGGGGAAATTATCACTTAGCCTTTTAAGTCTTTTCCTTCTCAAAACCCCAGGGCATCGGGGACATCTCCCCTAATCCTTACCTCCCTAAACAGAAAGAACTATCCCATTGAGGTGACAGTGGTAGGATAGTCTCAGTTACGCCAGTTTTCCCTCCTTTCATCCATCCTTTATCTTAATTACAAACTGTGTGATAAGAGGCCTTTAGCCTCTTCTTCCAACAAGGTAAGGTGAAACAATTAAATAATTGGCCAACCCAATGCTCAAATCAGTGTAATGGGATGGATGAGAGGGAGTAAGATGGAAAGTGGTAAGTATTATGGGAGCGGATGATGACTTTTCATGAATCCCCCCGGTGGAAACTCAAAACCTATGGGCACAGGCTTACTAGGGCATCATGGCATTCTGCCAAGACATGGTCAAGTTGATAAGTATAAGATCTAGGCACCCGTTAGAAACAAAAAGAACTAAATTCACATATTCAAAGGTTTTGAGGATCACAGTGACACATACCATGATACTTGGACTCATTACCTCATGGAGAAAGATCCATATTTTCTATAGGACCAAGCCGAGGTGATGGATGTTGTTGTTGTTGACAAGGTGGAGGTGCTGAAGAAAAGAAAACATGGGTCATGCTCAAGTCGATCTGGATCTCGGTACTCCATGTCTAGGACTTGTTGTCCTCGAGACATAATCTCCTTAGTTATCCCTAAAGTGTGGGATAATATGTCCCAAAAATGATTATGCAAATGGAATGTGTGTATCAAGAAACCGTTTTTTTATTTCGCCTTTAATTAAAAAACTAACATGATCCCTATATCCCCATAAATGCACATATGTAGTAGTTGGTATGGACACATACAATTGTAAAGCCGAGATTATTTCTTATATGAAAATAAAATAGATGGATGTGTTATAGATTACTAAATATTAAACCATTTTTTGTGCAAATGTAGCCACTTTCCCAATAAAATGCTTGTTCACCAAAGTGTCCCTATTTTTCCTGATTTCAATTTAAAACTATTAGGTTGCAGCACATATGAAATAATTAAATAACTTTTAAAATTCGTTATTTCTTCCTAAGATATCATAATCTTTGAAAGTCCATATTAGATTAAATTTTAACTATTAGAAAATTTATATGCAATTTTCCTTGTTGGTTATTAATTAATATGAAGAACTATTAAAGAAGTATAGATGTTGTAATTAATACAGTGTATTTAACCAGGGTTTATAATCAACTATGTTTAAAAATTATTTTAAAATTGATTTGATGGTCGTAGGTTAAGTCCAAAATCATTATAAACATATATACTTAACCAATCAATCGATATCATCATCAATGCATTATGAGGTAGAAGCTCTTTCCCTAGGATTTGAACTGGAGACCTTTCAATCATGATGTGTCACATGAAGGTGCACACATTATGAGGTAGAAGCTCTTTCCCTAGGATTTGAACTAGAGACCTTTCAATCATGATGTGTCACATGAAGGTGCACATCCCTAGGAATGAAAATACCCAGGAGCACACCTCTCATGAGAATGATTCTTAGTACAATTTGTTAGGTAGTTGCATCTTTTAGCTTTCAAGTTGCATGAACATGCATTATTTATTATTATTTCAACCTCCGACTTGCATGTACTTAGTTTATTATTACTTTCAGAGTTTATACATGCAAGTAGTTATGTAGTTATCTTTTGGACTCTTTGTAAAACTATAATTTAGAGGGATTTGGCCAAATGAATAATGTTAGGAAATTAATTCTGATCTCTTATTTATTTTCTATTTTTCATGTTCATTCTTGGTTTTAATTCTAGATGAGATATGCTCCTCATTAATTGGTATCAAAGCTTACAATTTAGGCGTACTCCTTCATAATCTAGTTCCTTGGCTCCATGCCCACCTAGATTTCACACAACTTTGAATTTTGTGAGGTTTTTCCTCCACCCCAATATCTCTTTCATTGGATTGGCTCTCTTGGATCAATGCCCATCCAACATAATCCTCTTTAGCGACATTTGGTTCTTTTGTCTCAATGCCCACATAGACTTCTCAACTACAACTCCATTCTAGGCTACTTCGGAGGCTACCCTCCCACCCAAAACATTATTAATCATAGATATGGCTCCCTTGAGACTGCCCTCCCATCAAAATCTCCATTTGCACATCAATTCAAGTTCCTTTTTCACCTACACACCTCACTTGGATACATTTTTCAACAACACCATCTCTCTCCATGCCTGATTTCTTCTTGATAACTCCATCATTTATTTCTTGCATAGCCTCTATTACATATCACCTTCTCTTTTATATTTGTTTTGTGGCCCTCCTTTCAGTGGAATTTCCCTCCATATAGGGCCCTCTCAGCAAGCTCTTTGATTTCCCTTTCCTTTACCTTGCACCATCTCATAATAATACCCTCTTTTATCTTCTAAAAAATCTTCAAGATCGCATATGTTCCATTGTCCTTAGTCCTAGTTGAGTCAATTGGAGCCTAGAACTTGAATATTCCACACTCAAATCAACAAAGTTCCTCCTTCCCTAACCTCTCACAAGCCTTCCTATCCCTTATAACCTTGTTGGCACCTCTTCCCCCTCAATTATTTCCACATGCCACCTTGTTTCTCATGACAACCCTCCTCCTAGTGATTTATACCCCTCTTTATATCCTTTAGTAAGATCATAGATAATCATGTCTCATATAACTCCCACACTATACATGGAAAAGATCCCAATCCCATACACTCATTTTGATACCCCAACCATATTTCCCTTCTCAACTCCTCCATAATCTCCTAGTCTATCCACCTCTCCTTCCCTTAACGTTCCTCAAACCCATGTTGACTTTCACACCCACGTGATCTCAATCATTCTTTCCCTACTTCTAGACATATATTCTTTAGCTCATTACAATTATGATTCTCTCTATATTTTTCCAATGATCTCCTTTTTTGGACCCACTCAGGTCTCTTCCCAATTTCCACTATCCTACATGGTTATGTTCAACACTAGAAATAATAGATGATTGATGTTGTTTCTTCTATCCCACAAATTTTCATGGCATTGAACCTAGCATCTCATTTCATATTTCTTGTCTCAACTAGCTTTCCAATGGAATTTTTGTTTTTACAGAATGATGAGGATATTAATAGTTTCACGTGGATGGCTCTTAGATTTGTTTTCACACTCATCATTCCAAGTGTTGTGCTCTCAATCTCTTTGGATGGAATTTTGGGGCAATTGTTCTCTTATATTTAAATGAACATCAAATTGAGGGATGGATGGGGTGTGGTGTCTACTAGTGTTATCCCTAAGATATCATTCTTTTACAACCACAAAAATCTATAATGCACTCTATATGTTGATTTTTTCTTATGTCCAGATGATTGGATCCGAGAAATTTTCTTGTTTTTATGTGTGTCACAATTTAAATATAGCATAGTTCATTTGAATGATATGTCACCTCAACTTATTAGAATTTTAGAAGTTACAGTTATATTCTTTAACATTCATTAAAAATTTCATGTAATAGGATCACTGAAAGATAAACAATCACAGAACACAAGATATATCTTGGGAAACCCTTGTGGGGGAGAAAACCTAGCAACCAATTCTTCAGTATAGATTCCTTCAACCAGTACAATGTCTCGTTATAGCTCTCCACAAGTATACCAAGACCAATATACCAAAGACCAAGAAACCAAGACCTCGTGTGCTAGACCTTCCTTTCTATGCTCCAAATACACAAGAGAAGGTGAGTTGTGTGTGTGTACAAATGATAGGAACTTGACCTCTATTTATACACATAATTGAATCCCGAAAAGACGCAACTCTAAGAGGGGTTGTTTTGAATTTTACAATAAGGATAACAATAAAATAATAGTTTATTTTGATTCAATTTATACAATAATATTACAATAACCTTCTCAAGGTTTGACCAATACAAATACAAAAGAATATCTTTCATAGTTACATCAAAGTATCAAAACTCCCTCTTAACTAGGAAGGTATTCTTTGTTTCCATACAAGCTCATGACCATTGATTGTTGAACATATGAATCTATACATCATTGGATATCCATAGTATAACATGAATTCACATCCAATGCATCCAAGGCCTGTGGGTAGCTCTCAAATAGCTTCAATATGTCACCATGACATCCACTACCCTGCAATGCATCTGTACCTCATCATGTGCACCCCTGTGACTTTGCATCCAATGCATCCAAGGCCCGTGGTTAGCTCTCAAATAGCTACAACATGTCCCCAGGACATACACTAACCTGCAATGCATCTATACCTCGTCACTCCCTCTGAAGAGGGACTGTTATCCCCCACTTTCACAGATAACTAGGAGATCAAATCTGGAGGCCCACGGGTCCTAGACATGGAGTAACGAGAGTAGGATTGACTTCAGCATGGCCCTGGAGGGCCCACCTTTTCTCTCTTCTAGCATCTTTATCCTATCAGCAACAACAACAGCCTCCACCACCATGGGCTTGGTCTTGTGTCAGAGAGGGTTCTTTCTTCATGAGGTAATTAGTTTAGGTATCATGGTATGTGTCACTTTGATCATCAAAACCATTGAATATATGCATTTGATTCCTTTTATTTCTAACAACTGCTTGGATCTTACACTTTCCCACTTGACCATGCTTTGGGGATTGACAGGGTGTCTTAGTAATCCTATGTCTGTTGGTTTTGGTTAGCCACTGGGGTTGTCTTTGAGAAGCCATCGTCCGCTCTCTTCACAGTTTCACTTTTCCATCTTGTTTCCCACTCACCTATCCCATTCCACTTGTCCGAGCACTAGGTTGACCTTTTAGTATTTCACCTTATCTAGTGGGAAGAAGGAGCTAAAGGCCCAGAAGGTAAAAGAAAGCTGGTAAAATATAAAAGCCTAAGAATAAAACCTTGAGAAGCTTCGCACAGGGATCCTTGAGGAAGCAATAAAAGGCTTCTCAACAAGAAACAAGAGGGACCCTAAAAAAATAATAAAACAAGACCTAACCAAAGGATAGGGGGTCTCATCATGAGCCAACCTATTAGGTCAATGGGTAACTAACAGTATGAAATTTCCATCAACTGGTTACCATGTCAGGGAAATGACCTTTGGTTGCATGGCTAAGGGAAAGGGGGTCTCATCATGAGCCAACCTTCTCATTTATGTGAAAGTACTTGTAGGTAACATTGTCACCACTGGTCACCATGCCAGGGCAGTGTCCCCTGATTATATCTTGAGCAAAAAGGAAATAAAAAAGAAATAAAAGATAAAATAAAATAAGGAATAAAGGAATGAATGGGCCTGGAAAGAATTGCATCCATGACAGGTACAACTCGCCTTCTACAAAGGCACCCATAGGTAACATCTTGCATCCTTGGCCTTCATTGCACCCACCTTCTTGGACATCCCTTGACCACTTCATCCACTTACATGGCTTGGAAAAGGTCTCTTCTAAGAATTTCCCTTATTCAGTGGACACTAGCCCAATAGGATGCCTTGCCCTTTTCCCAGACTTGTGTAGTAGGTTTGTGTAACATATTTGAGCTATTGACTGATCTATTAGGGGTCTTATGCATATGTTTATTAATATTGATGATGAAATGTGATTGAAATTACTATGATCCCTGTGATTGATGAGCCCATGGAGGGCSTAGCTTTTGATGTGCAAGACCATGCCCAACGAACAGGTACCATCTTGGACCGGTACACATGGGGAGATGATCATTYYGTACCTTCATAGGGATGAAGCTCCCATCAAGTGAATGTCGAGACCCCATTAGGGGGAAGATATAGGATAGAGATGGATCTGGAGCTTTGCAYYAGAGGAGAAGAGGACGTTCCACCAGAGGCAACCCRACAGAGCTTGACCTAGGGGGGATGACCATTTCTCAGTGGAACGTTGGCCTTGGGAGGCCTAGGACGTCACCACATTAACCATGATGTCATCCAACATCATGGACGTCTTGGGGGGTAGACTAGGCCRCAGTGGCACGTGTGGCARGTTGGAGAATCCCAAGGAGGGCTAACGTTTTTTCTCCAGGAYGCCCCATCTTCCCTAAAAGGGACTAATGTATCCCTTGGAGGGGATTTAACTCTCTTTTCATCTTGATTTAGGATTTAATTTGAAAATTTAATGTAAAACAATATGATTTTCATATTTTGGCCTTTTCGGCCTTTTACATGACCTAAAAAGTAAAATTAGGTCATGATATTGTATAAATGGAGGATTTTCTCCTTCATTTTTTTTATCATGATAGGTCTGAAATTTGTACCCTTTCTTGGGTATTTGGCTGATTTAGTGAGGCACACTTGTTGAAGGAATAATTTTTGGCATTTTATGGTGTTTCTCTTGAAGGAAGGTGTTACAACTAGGGTTTGCATGGTTATTTCTGGATGAATTGTAAGTATTTTTCTACAAAACTTCTTAAATAAATGGTTGTAGTCTTCTTTTATTGCATATATTTATAATTTGTTGAATCAAAACCCTAGGTGACAAGCACATAAGTAGGTTCTTGTATCATGCCTCCTGATAAAGAAACTTTCATCCATTGAAGAAGAAAAAGAGAGCCTAGTCGTAGCTACACTCCTTTTTCTTCCCCTCCTATGCTAGTCATACCATTTATAATTCAACAGGAAGAAGACGTCCCAGGCCTAGGTTATCTACACTTAGGGTAGTTTTTCTTTTAGGGTTTTATGAAAGAGCCTTGTTGTAGCAACACTCTCCCTCATTAAGCCTTCTTGTCTTGATTTTGTGCTTCATTTGAGCTAGTTGTTTTTCCAAGTTGACCTAAGGAAGGAGGAGAGAGCACGAGGCCTTGCTATAGAAACACTGGAGTGAGACTCTCTCCCCTAGGGTTTTGATTCTGAGGCCCTGCATAGCATCACTTCAGAAATCTTCCCTCTAGTCCTTAGCCTTCATCCTTCAACCCTTGCATCCTTCACTTTTAACTCCATTAAACCCTAAAGGCACTGATCTAAAGTCCTCCAATGTTGAAGTGAAACTTGATTACAACAATCTCAAAACCCTTTGAACTTCAAACCCTAACTACATTAACCCTAAGTGTTGTCATCATCCTTGGTTATTACATCTTTAGTGAAGCAATGTTTTGTCTTAAGAGCAATTGAATGGTCATTTAGGAATTAATTGAATAAGGTGTTGATTGGTTACATTGAATGTCGCATTGTTCCAATATTTATTGGTGAAGTGTTATAACTTTTCATTGCTATTGATAAACATTGACTTCGTCAACATTTATTTTTAATTGCTTATATGTATTCATCAGATAGTCTTACGAAGTACTAACCCATTTAAATAGCTTACATATATCAGTTTGTTGTTTCTTTGTTCCAGGTAAGTACACTTCTTTAGGGGTTTTACTTATTAAATTGGCCTTTGGCCAGAGTATCTGTTTCGGTGGTGACTTGTGGAGGGGAAAAACCTTGTCTCTATCTTATTACCCTTTTGCCTCTTCAAAACCCCAGGTCACTAGGGACGTCTACCCTGGGCCTAACCTCCCCATTGTGGTGACATTGGGTGGGATTGGTTCATGTTACGCCAGTTTGGCCTTCTATCTTATATCCTTTTATCCTAGCTACAAACTGTGTGATAACATGGACCACGCCAAGATTTTCCCTAAAGTGTTAGAACTTCATCCTCGATAGTGGCTTGGTCAACACGTTTGCAACCTGCTCCTCGATAGTCACGTAATGGACTCTCAATGCTACTCTCCACACCATATCCCTGATATAGTGATATTTGATATTGATATTCTTCGACTTGACATGAAACACTAGATTCTCT
Source organism: Picea engelmannii (assembly GCA_009831015.1). Taxonomy (NCBI): domain Eukaryota; kingdom Viridiplantae; phylum Streptophyta; class Pinopsida; order Pinales; family Pinaceae; genus Picea; species Picea engelmannii. The sequence continues at coordinate 265,130 of ML781989.1, forward strand.
GAAAATTTCATGCAACTCTAGTTGTCACACCAAATGTAGTTCACCTCTAGTTTGAGAACAAATAACCCAGACAACAACTTTCAAAGCCACACTGCTTCTCTACATGTTGCACATGCTTCCACATATTCATCCTCACCTATACTGAGTGCTACACATGACTACTTCCTTCTTCTCCGTGAAACCATTATGAAGCTTACATCGAAGAAATATGTTGAAGTACTCTTCCAATCAGGAATATTTTCGGCCCAATCTGAATCTAAATATCCATATAGCCTCAACTCATGGTATGTCACATACCTGAGACCATAATCCAATGTACCCTTAAGGTACCTCATCACATGTTTTGTTGTGACCAAATAAACCTTCATGGGATTCTCCATATACTGACTCAGGAGGTTCACAAAAAAACATATATCTAGTCTCATGTTCTTCAAGCACATCAACAAACCCACCATCTTCATGTATAAAGTAACATCCACGGTCTTTGAAGTCCTATCCTACAACAACTTCAAATTTGATACCATAGGTTTCCATTTCATTGTAATCCAACATCCCAAACCTCTTCAGGATTTCCACTGCATACTTCCCTTGATTTAGAAAGATCTCATCATGTCTCTGCCATACATCGAGACCTAAAAAGTGATGCATCACCCCGAGATATTTCATCTCAAACTCAGAAACCAGTTTTCTATTACACTCTGAGATGAGATTTTCCACACCTATTAGAAATAGGTGGTCCACATACAAAAGTAGTATTATCGGACCATCATCCACAACCTTAAAGTAAATGTTAAGATCCACACTKCTCTTTATAAATCCTAATCTTGTCAGAAAACTGTCGATCCTACCATACCATGCTCTTGGTGCATGCTTTAATACATATAAAGCCTTCTTGAATATGCACACATGTGTCTCCCTGTCATGTACCTCAAACCCTTATGTTTTCTCYACATAWACTTCCTCATTAATTTCACCATTCAAAAAGGTTGTCTTCACATCTATTTAATGCATATTCCATTTCATTACTGTAGCCAATGAAGGTATAGTCATGATCGAGGTATATCTTTCCATGGGAGAAAATGTCTCCTCATATTCAATGCCCTCCTTCTGATAGAATCATCGAGCCACAAATATAGCCTTATACTTTTCAATATTGTCATCAGTTACATGTTTCATTTTGTAGATCCGTTTTGAACTTACTACTGGTTTCTCCTTCAGTCTGGGTGGACCACATACCATACATCATTCTTTACTATGGAATGATATTCCTCCCCCATGGCATCCTTCCATACCCTCTTCTCTACAACCTCTTCATAATTGGATGGTTATGCATCCATGATATCACACAACTATGCCACATAGCTAGAATACAGTTTCGTCTTGTTACTTTCCTTGAGACAATTTTATGGGGCACCATATATTTCTGCATATTTGATGAGCTCTTGTTCCCAAGCTGGTCTTCTCTTGCAAGAAGGAATCATTGTTGTCCTTTGAGGTTCTACCATGTCATTATCCTCGTGAATGAATTCCTCTGCTTTAACTGCTTCTGCCTCCGGAACTCTAGTAACTTCATTCAACTCCTCATGAACCTCTTTTGCACAATCCTATTTTGATTTGTTGAAAGTTGCACTCTCATCGAAGGTGACATCTCAACTAATCTCAAATTTCTGGTGATCGGGAATATATATCATGTATTCCTTCGATGTGTCATTGTAACCAAAAAATATGCCATTCTTTTTGGATGGATCCAATTTTGTCCTCTTTTCCTTGGAGACATGCACAAATACATAGAAACCAAATATCGTTAGATGGTTGACTTTTGGCTTCTCTCTTGAAAACATCTCCTTTCTTGTCCTGTTTTCAAGTACTTTGTGGGGACTTTTGTTCTATGTGTACACTGCAGTATTTGCTACTTTTTCTCACAGATGCATAGGTAGATCTTGATCACGGATCATAGCCTTCACTGCTTCCATGATATTTTGATTCTTCCTTTATAATACTCCATTATGTTGAGGATTGTAGGGAGTAGAAATCTCCTTCTTAATCCTAGCTTCCTTACAATATTCTTTGAATTCCTCTGAAGTGAATTCTCCTCCATTATCTGATCGCAAGGTATTTATCTTCCACTCTGTCGGGTTTTCTACCAGTGCCTTAAATTATTTGAATTTTCAAAACACTTCATTATTTTCCTTCAATAAATAGATCCAAGTTTTAAGTGAGTAATCATCAATAAAAGACACATAATATACATACCTGCTTAGTGAATTTGTTGATATCGGTCCACACACATCTGAGTGCACGATGTCCAATAATATTTTGGCTCTACTATCGCTACTGGGAAATGATTGTTTCATGTTATTTCCTTGTGCGCAACCTTTTCATACTTGCAGGAGGTTTCTCCTACTCCTTTGATCAGATATTGATAGTCATCCCCAAATTCACCTTATGCGGTGAATCTTTATGAGTAAGTTTAGACAAGGAGTCTTGATAACTTTTCATTTGCTTGGAAGAACCATTGTCCACCAGCCAAATGTCACATCCATGAGTGGAAAGTCCTATAAGGGATGAGATAAGAACATACTCCTTATCCCCTGATTCATCTTCCTTTGCAACCTTCTTGGGTGGTTCATCATCTTCAGCTGTATGAACATGATGCCTTTTACCTCCTTTGTTTTCCCTTGGTATCTAAATGAGGGAATAATTCCTAGCAATGTGTCCCATTTTCTGACAAAAGAAACATCTAATATTTGGGTTATCTCTTCAGCCCTTCTAAAAATTCTTGGGTGAGGAGAGTTATTTATTGCTCTTTCCTTTCCTGGTGTGGTCGAGTAGGTCTTGATCATGATTTGTCATCTTCTATTCTCTTGATGTCGTCCTTGCTTCTTCTTGGTTTCAATCTTCCCATAGCCTAATGAACTTGGGTAGCTTCCTTCTTGAACATATTCCTTGAATAAATGCATCGCATGACCTTGGGAGGCCATTCAAGGTGGTCATCACCATTTATTTTCCATTCACTATATCACCAATGGCTTCTATATGCTCCTTGATCTGGTTCACTCTTGAGAAGTAAGAGTGGATGGTTTCTGAATTCTGCATCCTCATGTTCTTTAACTGAGTTCTCAAGGTCATTCTTAGGTTGATGTTGTTTCCTTCAAACAGTAGGAATAAGGAATCCATAATTTATTTTGGAGTGGATAATGAAGATATGTGATGAATAAGATGGTCCTTAATGGATTCTGCAATAATGCTCTTTTCTTTGACCATATCCTTCTTGTGCTTTATTTTAGCCCCATCTCTCTCTGGATATGAAACCTCTTCTTTAGTGAACTTCTCTAGATCATGTTCTTCTAGGAGGAGAGATACTCTGTACCTCCATGATCTGAAATTGTTATCTCCCTCCAGGTTTCCATCAATCTTGGTTCTGGTAGTCATCCTGCCCCTAAATTGCAAATTATGGATTCTCAATATTTGATCCAAGGAAAGGAAGTGCTCCACTAGGGCACACTTTCTCGTGGACTTGTCTTATCTAGAAACCACTCCTATCAAGAAAAATGACTCCTTTTGTTTTCTAGATATGTGAGTTGTCTTATATTCAAGCCTGCTCCGATACCATGTTAGAATTCTAGAAGTTACAGTTATCTTATTTAACATTCATTAACAATTACATCTAATAGGATCATTGAAAGATAAACAATAAGAGAACACAAGATATATCTTGGGAAACCCTTGTGGGGGAGAAAACTAGGAAACCAATTCTTCAGTATAGATTCCTTCAACTAGTACAATGTCATGTTTTAGCTCTCCACAAATAGACGAAGACCAAGATACCAAATATCAAGAAACCAATACCTCTTGCACTATACCTTCCTTGCTATGCTCCAAATACACAAGAGAAGGTGAGTTTTGTGTGTACAAATGAGAGGATCTCGACCTCTATTTATACACATAATTGACTCCCAAAAACACATAACCCTAAGACGGGCTATTTTTTCTTTTACAATAAGGATAACAATAAAAAAATAATTTATTTTGAGTCGATTTATACAATAAGATTACAATAACCTTCTTGATTGACAAAATAATATCTTTTGTAGTTACATCAAAATATCAACACAACTCACTCATGATATTTTGTGTCTTAGTTACCAATAATGACTACATACGCCCACTGCGTACACTTTTTATTCTTAATATGATGTATTGTCTTCTACTTCATAGTTTACTAATCTAATCAATGCCAAGTCCACTCTCTACCCCATGTTTCTAACATTTGATTTTCATTATTGATCAAAACTTTTCCCTCAAACCCTTTTTCCTTGTCCTAAGAACCCAAAACCCCAAATCGCAAGCCCTACCTTAGATACCAAATGAAGTGTTATTTATTCTAAACCTAGTTATTTTTTCATCTAGTCATCTTCTTTATGTCTAAAATTTCTTCCTGATGATTATTCACATAGTTTAAGAAGATTTCAAGCCCTTAATTGTAGTCAATGTGTCGATGCCAATGTCAAGGGTTAAAACAATTTTAAGGATCATCTAAGGTTTAGGCTAGAGGAATACTTTCTCATACCTCAGACTATCCTCATTATACCAATTTCCTTTAACAATCCCTATGTCCTTTCCTTCCTCAAAATTAACCCCTTTGTCTTCTGTATTCTTGTCTTTAATTTCACTCTTGTTATTCTCTTTAGCATCATATCATACTTTCTCATCATCCCCTTATACTACCTAGAGAAACAATTTCCATGTATGGCATTCTCTTAGATGGGGATAGCAAGGAGAACATTTTTTCTTTGGGTAGGAAACTTGTTGTAATAGTTGTTTTATTTGGATGGCTTGGAGCCAAACATAAGAATTTGAAGAAGTGTGTCAATTGGTACACTGCTAGAGGTATCCATGATGTGACCTTTATTGTCACAATGAAGGATCCCTTGCATTATAAATCGAATGAAAGAGTGGAGCACCATATAGAGATATTAGTGTAGAAATAAGCATGTTGGCTATCCAGAAAGATTAATGTTGGAAGAGAAAATGATGTGACCTTTATTGTTACAATGAAGGATCCCCTGTATTACAAATCAAATGAAAGAGTGGAGCACCATATAGAGATATTAGTGTAGAAATAAGCATGTTGGCTATCCATAAAGATTAATGTTGGAAGAGAAAAAGGCATTGTGTTTCATACATTTAGTAGTACATATTGATTCTTGCATTGTGTTTCATACATTTAATAATACAAATTGGTTGGTTCTTGTATAGTGTTATATTAAAGAAATTTCTTTTAAGAGGTGACTTTTCTAACAAAAGCTAAAACCAAAATGAACAAAATAATATGCAATAAGCAATTAAAAATAGATAGTAGTTATGCCTTAACATTTTAAGAAAGTAAAGAAAAATACACTATGGGAAATGTGGAATAATTTACTTAAGGATGGTCTAACCATTTCATTTTAATATTTTTTTAAATGTAAAAATATTAGTTCTATGTGTATTTAGTATACTAATTTTAAAATATTGTTAAATAAAGTTTATTAACTATTTTGAAATATTTTTATAAATTTGATATTAATATGTATATTAGTTACTATCAATTTAAGTTATATATATATTTTATTTAAATTTTATGATATTGCAGAAAGGAAGAATATAAAACTCCAAGAGATAATGAATTTTTTCTTGGAGATCAGGATCAATTTAGATTTCAATTGGTAAGCTTTTAACACATTCAATAAATTTATTCTCTATTTTATTTAAAATTTTACAAAAGGAGTTTATTAAAATTATTTGATTATTGTAGTTAGCCGATATATTTAACGTTATTGGAACACCATGCTGGAAGGATATTGAGAACATACCAAGTTGTAAATGGCGCAAATATTTAAAGAACTTACCAGGAAAAGTATGTATATCTTACTCAATCTTATATAATCCCTTTTTCTTAAATACATATCAAGGATTGATGATTACTATCAAGTATGTATATCTTCCATTTTTCTTAAACACATATCAAGGATTGATGATTACTATCAACAAACGTATACCAATTTACTTATGTGTTTATAATTAACTCATTCCATTCATGATGTTCCAAATTTACTTACTAGGAAAAGTATGTATATCTTGCTCAATATTATATATTCCTTTTGTCTTAAATAAATATGAAAAATTGATGACTACTATCAATAAATGTATACCGATTTATTTATGTGTTTATAAGTAACACATTCCATTAATGATGTTCTAATATTGACAGTATACTAAGTTGTAAATGACGCAAAAATTTATCTTACTAGGAAATGTATGTATATCTTGTTCAATCTTATATATTCCTTTTGTCTTAAATAAATATAAAAAATTAATAATTACTATCAACAAATTTATGTGTTTATAATTAACACATTCTATTCATGATGTTCCAAATTCACTTTACAATTTAAGAGGAAAAGTATGTATCTCAATCTTATATATTCTTTGTCTTAAATAAATATCAAGAATGGATGATTACTATTAATAAACGTATACCAAATTATTTATGTGTTTTTAATTAACACGTTCCATTCATGATATTCCAAATTCACTTGAAAAACTTACCAAGAAAAGTATGTGTATCTTGCTCAATCTTATATATTCCTTTTGTCTTAAATAAATATTGATGATTACTATCAATAAACTTATATAATTTATTTATGTGTTTATAATTAAGACATTCCATTCATGATGTTTCAAATTCACCAACATTTTTGTGAATAACATACAAATCAACGTTCACATAAATAACACTATTTCAAACTAAAAATAACACAACATTTGAAATTATTACATAATCTTATAAGCAATTTATCTTGTTCAATTAATTATCAAAATTAAATTCACTTGATACTCTTTTACTCTATTTATTTTCTTAATTGTTCATTATTTCCTTAATTGTTCATTATGTTTATTTCCTTAATTGTTCATTATAAAACACATTTTATTTATTCCCTTGACTATTCGTAACACTCTATCTAAGTCTTTTTAACTTGTATATTCATATTTTTTTTATCCTAAACGCATCACTTTAACTTCCATTTATTATTTTCATTCCTTTTCATTTCCTTTATGCTATTTCAATTTCTCACTCATATCATGACGGCAATGCCATTTCACACTGTTACACCTACTTACTTATATGCTTCCTCCTATGCATTTCTTTAAGTGCATTATCTTCTCATGTATTTATCTAATTTTGGGGGATTTTTGGGGCGTGCTTTTCCTTTTAGCGTGTTAACTTTACACTTTGACAATTACACACTTTTCTCTCTCTTTCCTTTTTTTATTTTATTTATTGCATACATACCATTTCATTCCTAGGTTAAATTTTTAGTTTCTCTTTTTTACTTGGATTATTCTATATTTTTTACATTGTTATTACACTTATATAGAATTAAGTAGCGTTCTCTTGTATTAACTTTCTCTTAAAAAAAACCTTATGCATTCTCATGCCAACTCTACATCACATGTGTTATTCTTCTTATTCTACATTATTTTATACTCTATCTCATAATTCCACGTGTTTTATTTATTCTTGTGTATCAACTCTACATCTTATGCATTCTTCTTATTATGCAATTTTTCTCTTTATCAATTATATCCTTTCACTTAGTAGTTACTTTTTGTATATCAATTCTATATCTTATGCATTTTTATTACTAGCACAATAGTTAAATATTAGCTGGTGAACGCTAAAAGGTTGATAAGATAAAACGAATCCTTAAAAAAATATATTAAATTTTATTATTGATTAACAAATAAACGATTGTGCTTCATTTATCTTCATTTATCTGGTGTTAATATTTTAATTTATGTTAATCACTTACGTGGCAATCAGTTAGCTATCAAAGTAATTTTTAAATATGATTAGGTAAATGTAAAAAAGTAAACACATAATCGGATGTCTTTATAATAGCTAGGAAGTTAATGATTTAAATCACAGCCATTTATTTTGTGTGACTACTAAGAATATTCCAACCATATTTAATCATGTCCATAAAAAACTTATTAAGCACTAAACCCCGATTAAATCTGCCCATTGTCAATAGGTGTACGCCTTTCGGCGTAATTATACAATTAGTAGATACTTCTTGTGTATCAACTCTATATCTTATGCATTCTTCTTATTATGCAATTTTTTATTGTCTATGTGAAAATGCCATGTGTTGTTTTGATCTATTATATCTAATATTTATTATACTCAAAATATATGAAGGTGGGGATATTAATAGATAAAATATATAATATATATTTTATCCATTAATACTCTCTATATATTTTATCTATTAATGTTCCCCTTAATATTTATCATACTCAAAACTCCTCATCTGAATGTTTAATCAAGAAAATTTTATCTCTCTTTTATATTCTTCTTTTTCATTTATATCCTCCCATCTATTTTAGCCTTTTATTTTCATTATATTCAATGAATTCCCCTTCATTATATGGATTGCCATATTAAAAATTGGATAATGGTTAAAGTCTTATAACGCTTAAACTTTATATCACCAAACTATTTGCTTCTTTATTTTCAACTTGTTGTATTCCTCAAGTGAACCATAACTTAGTCTTCGGATTTTGAGGTTCACGTTTTAAATATTTATGGGTATTTATTCTTTCTTTATAAATTGTTTTATTTTATTGCAACTTCTATGGGATGTGTGCATATTTTTTCCAAGAAAAATATTACATGGAATTTCAATGGATGATTCTCCACATTTGTGGATGAAATCCATAGTAAACCTATTAACAAAGAGTAGTGCACCTAACCTAGGGGGTTCAAATAGGTCAACTACTAGCATGAAACTAACCAAATACCCAATAACATTGACAAAAACTAGTTGAGCTAACCCCTTGGGCTTTGGGTCTATGAACATATATACTTCATTTACTCAATGAAATATTATACATAATTGATCCTCTTCATATCTACTAGATATTAAACAACCACCATGCTCACGAATACATTCATATTACAATATACCCTACATTTGTTAGTCATAAAGAAATTATCAGAATTCTATTAAAATAATAATATGTTAATTTGGAATTAACACCATCATAAAGTATCCATCAAATACAATTCTATTAATTACCTATAAAAATAAGAAATCTCATAGAAAGTACACGATACATTTATAGTGGGAAAAACCTTAGATATTCAAGAAAAAACCCACTCTTTAGATAATAGTAAGAATATTTATATCAGTTTTAGTATGTTACAAATGTTAGATCATCTGAGAAATATGCATTAACATACAAAAGACTATAATCGTACTAATCTCCTATGCATGCATCAATAAATAGTAAATCAGAGAGAGAGAGAGAGATGTACTTACGTGGAAAAACCCCAATGTGGGGAAACATCCATGGAAGTTGGTCTTTGTATTCTTTAGGAAAACTCTCCAATCTTACAAGGAAAGAGAACACTTAACCATATGGATGATATGGCCTCAAGACCCATAGGGTCCTAGATAAATATCAATACCATAAACCACTCACAACTCTCTCACACCCTTGATCACCTAAAGGTCCTCCTTCACCTCTATTATATATGAGAAAGTGAAAGGAGAACAATTTCCATGATTCATGTGGGATAAACCCTTTTTACAATATAGAGAGTTATTGAAGAGTAACATTACAAAATGCCATAGCCATTTAATATAAGACCACCAAGAAATCATCAACACATTCTAACATCCCCCCTTAATGATGACTAGAGGGATAGAATCATAGTTGGAATTGTGTTATATGCCGATATCATATCTCACAAGTCTAATGATGCCTCAATGTGTGTACAAATGTCTCATGATGATAGGCTATACAATGGTAAATGTGGTCAATGCCTCATTGTGTGTACAAATGCCTCATGATGATACGTTATACAAAGGTAAATGTGGTTGATGCCTCACTATGTGTACAAATGCCTCATGATGATAGGCTATACAATGGTAAATGTGGCCACTAGACAAGCATTACATGATGGTTGTAATATGAAGATGAAGATGGCATTACACTACATTCCCCCTTAATGACAACTTCAAACATGTTAGACAATTTTTTCTGGATAAAACTGTGTATGGGGTTTTGAAACATCCAAAGTTTCAAGTGGACACTTCACCCATCACCAGGGACAAAACAATCTTGATGATGGGTGGAGTCTCTACTCGAAATGTTGGACATTTCAAAAACCCATTCACAATTTTATCTAGAAAAACTATCTAACATTATGAATAATTATGGAAACCTATAGAATCAACTTCAATCATCTTGAAGAGTTGGAAAATAAAACTTTGTTGAAGTCAAGGATAAGCTACAGAGAGGAACAATGTAGAAAACCATCCATAAGTCGTAACTAGATCCTCAATAAGGTGTAAGGAGAAGAAAATTTCTACCGTAAAGAACCAATGGAAAATGACTAGCAATCAAGTCCTTGGTAAGGTGCAATGAGAAGACACTTTCTACCAAGAGAATCAATGCAAAATGATCAACATCTAGGTCCTCAATACGGTGCAAGAAGAAGAAAATTATTACCATCAAGAACCAATGGAAAATGACCAGCAACTGGGTCCTCAATAAGTGCAAGAAGAAGACACTTGCTATAGTCAAGAACCAATGCACAATGACTAGCAACCATTCCTCAATAAGGTTCAAGAAGAAGACGCTTGTTACCATCAAGAACCAATGCAAAAAGACCAACGATGACAACATCAATATGCTAATGAAGAAGTGCCAAGCAACTCAAGATAGAGTAGGAGTCCGCAGAACCAATATGTCTCCAAACTCTTCACACACACCACTAAGGAACATGTAAAGAAAACAAAGAGCTAATTGCAAAAAAGAACCTCCAATATCAAAGGCATGAAGCATCATGGCAAGTACACAATGCTTCAAAACAATCTCTCCAAGAGTACAGGATCTCACAATGATGTCATGTGTTGTTGCAAACAATGATCCAATGCTTTAGGTGCACAACAATCCAAAGGCCAACCCACGTTGAAGATCTAAGTGTATAAAGGCAACTGCAAAAGTAGATCTTAAACCCACAAGCAATGACGCCCTCAAACAAGAAATAAACCACGATATGATCCACGAGCACCATATCTACAAGATGATTTCGAAATCTACAAAAGGAAAAAATCTATGCCACATATATGAAAGTATGAGAAGTGATCTGAGTGTGTAGACCGCAGATCTAAGTATATGGGTTGTAGATCTAATTGTGTAGGTTGTATATTTGTAGTAAAAGTGAGAAAACAAGACCCCACGTCTACAAGAATAACCCAGCAAATGAAAACAACCACTGATCCAATGAATACTCAACCAAATTTGCAAACATACACTACTTTTTAATTTTGTTGATCTCATTTATTTATACATTTCAAATGTTTTCATAAGTTGACTCGATGACTAACAAGTGCTCATATGTGATTATTTGTTAGAAAATGGATTATTATCAAAATTAAAGGATTTTATGCCAACATTATATGATCCTAATATGTTTGGTAGCCTTTTGGCTACTAGGTCATACTTATCTTAGTCTAATTTAGTCTAATATATTATTCTTCATCTTTTTCATGCTTGTTATATGTGGTCTAAGTATCTTTTGCTTTTTCTTCTTCACCTTCTCCCAATTGTGCCAACTCTTCTACTTTATTTCTTCATCTTCGTCATGTACCTACATTGTGTCCTACTCTATTATCTCTCGATGATCCTTATTTTGTGATTAGTTTCTATAAATTTTATTATAATTATGCTCATCCTACCTTGATTTGTTCTTTCATTTTGTTTGACAAAAGGGTCAATCTCTAATATAGTTAGATACCTTTCAAATATTAGTCTTGGATTTACTTTTTTTTCATGTTTATTATGATCTTGGCTTCCTTAGTTTTTAATATTTGACTTGTTTAAGTTTTCTATAAAATGTTTTTTACTATGTTTATTAAATGTTTTCTATTATGATTATTGCTTTACTTTTCTTATGTACTATTCTCGAGTATAAGTTTTCTATAAAATGTTTTCTACTCTATGTTTATTAAATGTTTTTTATTATGTTTATTGCTTTACTTTTCTTATGTACTATTCTCGAGTAGTTCAAATCCTTTTTGGGCACTTTTTTTTGACGGCAAAATATATATATATATATAATCTAGTTCAAATTCTAGCTTTCGATTTTCCTTTGTTGTAGCTCTAGTCTCCAATCTTATCAGTGTTCAATTTAGTTCTTAAGCTTTTACATGCCATCTTCCGATCCTACTCTGGTGTTTTTCATCTTTGATTTTATACTTTCTTTTACTTTGTTATGCCTATTATAAATCCTTCATTGAGTCATAAATTTTTTGAATCTATTTTTTCACTTATTTTTCATCTCCCATATTATTTTCTTAACTACTTATTTCCCAATGTCTATCTGAGTTTTTTCTATTGCAAATTCCATCCTAATTATAATGGTTTCTTCTTTTGAGCTTCCCCGTGGATGTCTGCTCTTGGAAAAATACGTATGGAGAGATCCTTTATTCCTTTCATATGTTCCTTCAATGTATTGGTATCCTTTTCCCTTAAATCCTTCTGCATATCTTTATAACTTTAACCATGATGTTGTGGTTTACCTATCCTATTTGCATTTTTTAAT
>ML781989.1:284732-315761 GCA_009831015.1 Picea engelmannii
CCCCTAGGAAAGTTCCCAACGCACACAACAGAGCTCTAGTGGTGTGGATCGTCAGACACAGTTGTCGTATCTGACGCGCCCACACACACACATGCAAAGAATATAACACATACCCAACAATAACTAAATCACTTTGTATGTGATACCAGGGTCCCATATCCATCTGTGTGAAAAGTAGTAATATCTCCTCAATACATGGACCCTCTTAATGCTCACCATACATGATACCCAATTTCTCCTAATGAGTAGAATGATTGTGTGCACCCAATCCTCGGTCAACTTTCCAAGCAACCACTCTAGTCGGGTCTCAACCCCACCAAACTCTGGACTACCAAGTACTCCAATCTCAAGATCCCATATCAAAACACAAAATGCAACACCCTATGAAATATATTCTTATAACATATCAACACCATGAGCCTCCTACAAATATCACACGACCTCAACCCACAATGAGTTTGACCTCCAAGACCATACCAAACTCAACATGGCCTACACCGGATGAACATGTTGCTTCCATAGTGAGGTACTACAAGACCTCAATGAAACACAAACAAGTGATGTGATACCCCCAATATTGAATCTCAATGGAAAATCAGAGTGACTTTCTCCTACAAAGATCCACTCGCCTCCATCATTCAATGAAAGGACTAGCCCTATAATCCTAGGGTCCCATGCTAATCTCTAATAGGAACCATCACATTGACGTTGCACTACTATGATCATGATTGTATGCCCAACGAATACATACTAGATCCCCCACTCCTAGATCCTCATGCTAAAATAATTTTGATAATTGGACCTACTATCTAGAAGTTGAACATGTAAAGGTACCATTATGGAATCAAAATCTGCCCATCAATCACCATACTCGATAATGAATGTCAACAGGGAGAACCTGTTTCCCCACCTAGAACAAGTCCCAGCAAGCCCTCTCAAAATAATCCAAGAGTGAAGTATGTTTCTCTCTGGCGTAACCTGGACCATCATAAGATGAAGAAAACTAATGACCAAATGGACTCTCAAATCCCATGGCATAATTGGAAGTTCATCACTTCCAATCCCCTCTAATTGTTGATGTTATCTACTGATAACTATCAAAATCCATCCATCATCATTCCAATGAGAAATTGAATATGTATCAACCTCTAATATCTCCTCTATCCCACGACCTAAGATACTCTCCATCATGCCCAAGGCCTCAACTATTTATCTCTGATGATCCACCCCTATCATGTTGTATGCAATAAATTCACTCCTTTTAGGTGGTGTCTTCCAACCAACTCTCCATGTTCCATGCCATTTTATATCTTCCCATGTGATGTTGTCAATGATGAAAGTATCGAGTACAACCGGAGGTAAATCCACAAACTTTTGGTCAATCACTCTCCAACCATCATCCCTCATGCAATTGTTGTTACTTTGAAGGTGATCTCCCAGATCTATATATTGTTGCAAGGGAGATGAATCTCCATGCTCTACTAAGTACGTCTCCTCCTTGCAATCCAATACATCCCCCTGAATCCCATTGTACACCTCTATATGTCTCTATGAACTACCACTCATCACTATATGCCCTTGCATACTCGTGTGATCTCATGTATACACCTGCAACATCATGGATCCTGGGTGTACTATTGGGTCATCCTCTACATGAAGGTTAGCCCATCCCAGAACATAAATGGAAGTGTCATCATAAGTTCCCCTGGCTCTAGAACCTCCATGTGTATGTGTGTTCTCAACTATATCAACACCCCTCGTGAAGGGTGGTACCTATGACCCATGGACATCCTCCTTCATATTCGGATCACATCTCTCCATACTCATCAATGATCCTAGATACTCCTCATGCTCCTCCATAAATTGGTGCTCCATTGATAAACCAAAAACAGCCTCTAGCAATGTGGTTGAAGGATATATCTGACTCTCTATTGAGATAGATATAGTGGATCCCTGTCTAATCTCCTCAAGGAAATCCTTTAATCTGGACTCTGATTTCTGATGGGTTGTATCTGTGCTTTCCAAGAATATCTGAGTGCTCTCCAACTCATGAGTGAGTTGGTCCACCTCCAACTCTTGCTCCCTCAAGGCCCTGTGATACATCTCACCAACCTCCAATAGGTAGTCTCCATCCATCAACAATTGTTGGTAGTCAACCCTCATCAGATTCATTCTCTCCCTAAGAGTCTGGCGAGTGCTCCTGGCAAGCAGAAAAGAATTTTCTTTCATGTTGCACCTCAAACGTCTACATCATTTGTCTATTGACCTACCTTATGAAAGTCATTCATGGAAAGTCCCCCGTATGAACTATCATGTGCCATCGATTCCCTCCAACAATATCCTACCACCAATGCATGTGTGTCATCAATGCGTCTAGTGGTTTCCATGGTCATGTCCTCATTGAATCTCAACTATCCTACCAAGTGTCGTGAATCATGATCACAATCATGTCGAGGTGATACCTCATGCCTCTCACTGCAAATGTCAACAATGGAATCCTCAACAATGCACTCCTCCAAAGATAATGCAATGAACTGACCATTGTCTATTGTGCTAATGAGTCCTCTTGTATTCCACTGCACACCATCACCCACTGCTACCCCCATATGAATCGCACTATATCTTGTATGGGAAACTATATCCTCCTTTACGCTCACTTTGCTAATGTCATATGCACCTGGATCCCATATAGATGTGTCTAGACATGAGATATGGTCATCCCAACCAATAACGGGTGCATCCTCCTCACTATAGACCAGTCCTAGAAGTGAGTATCCCATCCAATTGCCAACCTCCACAACCTTATCTAACATTGGAATCTCCAAAAGAGGTGACTCACTCCCCTCATATTGATAGGTATGTGTAAGTTCAACTATTTCCAAGTCATGTCTCTCCTTCTGGGTCTGTAGGTCCATATGTCCCTGGTGTACAATCCTCACAACAGGCTCCTCCACCATATCATAAATTCCATTGATATCCTCATGTGTCGTGGCTACCATAGGTGTCTGAGAAGATGAAAAAAGTGTCACTGTCATCATAGAAAGCTCATCATCCTACATGCATGACTTCTTGGAAGCGATGTCTACATCCAAGGGTAGGTCATCCAATGTCCTAATATCATCATGCCTAAGTGCTAACACATATGAATCCTCACACGTGTCATCACTTTGATGAAGTGTTGAATCCTCAAAATTGTTTGATGTGGAAGATAAAGAACATGTGTTATCATCATGTCCATCCAACTGCCCCTCATGTGCACAAGAATCACTAGCCTCATAAGACTGCTCCAAATAGGAATCTATGGTTTCATCCTCATGCCTATCCTCATCCTCACTGTCATAGTGCACCTCAACAATGTGCACCTTCCCTTTACCCCTACATCTGTGATCTGTCTCCCAAGGATCTTTGCAACTATAGCAAAGTTCCCTTCTCCTAATGGTGTAGGATCAATATGTGCCTCCTTCCATCTACTAGCTATTAATGATGTATCTACCTCCTTGACTGCTTTGGCTATGGTTATTTTTTCATCTACTATGCTGACCCAATTTGTAACCTCATCTTTTCTCCACCTAGGGTTTTTTATGGATACAAACTGTTGGAATGTTACTTGAGCCTTAAATCTCTCACTAAGGGCATAATATTCCCTTTCACAATATAAAATCTCTCTAGCAAACTCCATAAAATCCATCTCTCCTTTTGGAAGACCCCTTAGGCTGGGAGGAATCTTCGCTCTGATACCACTATAAAGTTCCCAACCGGATCTGATTGGAACATTGAGTTTTTGTGTTTTATAAGTTTTTTGGTTGTGGTATTTTGTCAAACACTTTACTGATTTTAGTCTCTTGAATGATGTTGGGGTTTATAATGATGGTTTTAATTTGTGTTTGCAACAAGTAAAGATAGTAATGCAACCAACAACATGTACACAACAAGATACAGTAGAAGCAACTCAAGTAAATAACACTAATACCTCAAATATGATATTATTCATAATAGTAGGAGACTTTGATACAATAGATCTGCAGATCATGGACAATATAGTTGAGATCTAGTCGCAAAATGATAATAACCCTCAAGAAAGTCCAAGAGAAGAATATAAAAGCCTCCAAAGGTGAGATAGATGCAAGAGAGGAGTGACAAGATGAGATCATTTCCCTCTGTAGTGGAAATCCCTCAAACTGACTGAGTTGCGCACTACCCTGGTGGTTGTAGCTACCCAAGATTTCGTCCCTCCTTTTCTTGTGCTCCAAATCACCCCAAACTCTCCTGGAATGTATATCGGGCCACTAGAAACTCCTAGGATTAGTTTCTTTCTAATCGGAGGTGTTTAGATCCCTCAAAAGAACATAATCTCTTTCTGCAATGCACCCTTCACTAGGAGAAATCGTGCCACACTCATAAAAAAAACAATACTCAGCTAAATCACACCCAAAGTAGGCCAAGAAGGGAGCTATGGCCTCTACCAAGCTATCTCAATATCACAACCCTCCAAATCTCCTTCTCCTTATCCAAATCGAACAGAAACATCTCCTCAAGTGCGCCCTCCTACTGGAAACCCCCAATGATGCACACCACTTCTCTTTGAACATATAGAATCTACCTATGGTTGAGATAGAACTGATTTAGAATGGTGAGGGAAGAACATTTTACCTCCGTGATCAATATTGGACTAGGTTGGGTGGGATCTTTCACCACCGAGCTAATATCTAGGGTTTGTTCAGTCAAAACCCTAAAAATCCCCAAGTGCATGGGCTCTCTAGCAAGAAGCAGACAACAAAATGATAAACAACATAATGAGAGAATAGAGCCCTCTCTCTCTTTTATACCCCTTTTTCACATTTCTCTCCAAGTGACTTTTACTTTATTTTATTATTCCTTAATTAAATCACTTAATTAATTAATTAAGCATTTTACCTCTAAAAAGTGATTTATCCATCCTTATGGCTTCTCTGACCACTGAAAGTCACTTCTCATCATCTTATCGTGTAGTGCTCTTCCTCCTGATTCTGATGAGATATTACACTAAGAGTTTTCTCCAAGAAATATGCCCAATATGACCTTCTTAGTGAATTTAATTAAAATATAACCCATAATAACTCAAAATTACGGAAATCAATGCAACGAAACCAAAGCCAAGTTGTGCAGAATGGATCCTGACGATGAAATATGATGAACGATGCAATTTGGGCCCCATAAAACCCCTCAATATCTCTTGAACTCGTTGTCACACCCCTCTAGCTACTCTGGTCAGCATACCACTCAGTAATATAATAATGTCCAAAACTGGGGACATTACATTCTAATTCTTGCGCTTTTTCCTTAGTCCTTTTTTCCTTTGTTCATTTTTATATTGTATCTTCTTTAGTTGTTATACTTCTTTCTTTTCTTATTTTTTATTTCAATTATTCTCGTGTAACTCTTGTTGTTTTCTTATATCATTATCCTTATCATTTTCCTTTATGGATTCCCAATTTATTATCCATGTAGTGCATTATGCTTTATTTTTCTTTAATGATCTAATATGATTTTATTTTTCTTCCTTCTCCTATGATCTCATTTGTTTTATTTTTTCAATCTCTATCTTTATTTTTTCATCTCATGTTGATACCATATCCTTTTTACTTTCTGGCATTTTATTTCTTTTTGATCCATATTTATATAATACGACCATCATATCTTCTTAGTAAACCCTACTAAATGTTCCTACTGTGTGTTGACCTTTCTGCTTCTCAAGTTCTAATTCTAAAAATTCCTTCTAGATCGATTGGGTTCGTTAATTCCTTTATCTACTTCGATATTCCTCTCTTGGAATTCAATTTATTCAAAGTATCCATGTTGCATTGTTTCTCATCATCTTCTTGTATCCCTTATGATTCTAATTTTTGTATCTCTTCCTATAAAAGTTAAATATTTTATACAGAAGCCGATGTTTGCCACATTTTAGCACTCTTATGTGCTCTTCTTTTATATATGGTTGTCTTTTCCACCTAGTTTCCTTTTAGGTATTTTCTTGTCAAGTGGTTGAAGTCATGATATTCTAGTTTGGGTATGAGAAATGTTAGTCACACTTGTAGACATCTTTGACTAGTTCCTTTATCCCACCCTTACTAAAAGCTTATCCTCCCTAGTTCTTGTTGGAAATATTGTTGTCATTGATGTCAAATATAGGGGGAGACTATAGATGTCCAAGATAAAGATTTCAAGATGGAGATTGTTGGAAATATTGTTTTTGGATTTTTGATGCTTAGTTTGGATACCCTATCTTAGAAAGCATATTTACTCTAAATCTCTAGATCAAATGGGAGCATAGATTATATGGTTTAAATTCTATTATGATACCTTTCCAAGGGTGTATGGGACTCCCTTTAACTCCTTGTGAATGAGGAGATATGAATTTTTCTCTCAGACAACCCAACCAGAAATTTTAGGTTAGTCCAACCAGTCTTTACAAGTTGACCCTAAATGTGAGCACAAAAACACTATAAATACAAGATAGATGTGTGCATTTGGAGAGTATCCAAGCAAGAAGATCAAGTTTGAGGTGCGCAACAAAGATATGAGGTGCGTAATCTTGTGTCAGCTATCAGAATCAAAATTTGGCAAGGTGATGCATTGTGAATCGACAAAAGATATTTGGGACAAAATTCAAAACATATATCAATTTGATGACAAGGTGAAGAAGGAATAGATCTAAACTCACAGAAGACATTTCAATATTTTTAAAATGAAATATGAACAAAATGTTGCAGCCTATTTCCTTCGAGTGGATGAAATTGTCAACACCATCTGAGTACTTGGTGAGAACATTGAAGAACCAATGATTGTGAAAAAGGTGCTAAGGTCTCTCCCCTTAAGATTTGATTTCAAAGTCTCTGCCATTGAAGAAATGAAGGATATGGAGAAACTGGCAATGGATGATTTGCATGGGATTCTCACTGCATATGAGATGAGGACAAAAATGAAAATCCAAAGCAGAAGGAAGAAACTTTCAAAGCATCAAACAAGACAAACAAAACCAAATTTTTTGATTGTTCCATCCATGAATCAGATACAGAAGAAGCACAATTTGTGAGAAAGCTAAAAAAAGGATCTAGCAAAATAAAGGTAAGCTACCCTTCAAAATGTTTTAATTGTGGTAGAGTAGGACATTTTTCTGCTAAATGTCCATATGAAAAAATGGAGGATGGTGATGATGAGGAAATTAATGATAAAGAAGAACATAAAAATAAAACCAAACCTTATAGATAGAAAAGAGGAAAATATACTAAGAAGAAGAGTTTCTACTCTAGAGAGGACAATAGCTCGTCTAAATAAAGTGATGGATATATTTCTAATGTTGACAAATAAGAATTCCTCTTGATGGCCATGGATAAAAAGTCTACTAGTAAATAAAATGAAGACAATTAGAAAGAAAAATCATATTAAGAAGAAGAAGACATTGATGGGGAAGTGAATCTTGAAAAAGAACTCATTAGTTCTCATTAGTTCCTTAGAAGAAATAGACGGACTTAAGGGAAAGAATAAAAAGTAGAAAGAGAAATTGCAGAAAAATGAAAAGAAGGATCACGATCTTTATGAAATAGAAAAAATAGTTATGATTTTGAAGACTCAACTAGAAGAGGAAAAAAGGATAGAAGAAGGGGTGAGAAGTCAACTGAAAGAAAAGGAAGAAAATTGTGAGAAGCTAGAAGCTGCAATAGTTTCCTTAGGAAAGGAACTAGAGAAAAAAATTGATGAGTTGACTAGAAGCTTGAAGTTTGGAAAAAGTACTGAAATATTATATAGTATTCTCAGTTGTCAAAGGTTTCCATTCATCAAGACAGGTCTTAGCTACGATGAAAAACAAAATACCCCTAAGGGAGATGCAAGCACTAAGGTGATGCGGGGATTTCCAAGGGTCATAAATTTTGATTTGATTATCCTTTTGGGATGAAATTTTGCTGGGAGTTGCATCTTGAAGAGTTCACTATTATGTCAATCTAATCCTTCAGATCGAACATCGTTTCAACACTTTTCTAGGACCAAATTCCTCCATATAAGGGCTCAAATTGGGGTTTTAGTGTTTTTACGAGAATTTTTAAATTAGTAATTATCAATTATCTCTTAGTTTATGCACCTAATCATAAAAGTGAGTTGACAAATAGTGTCACACTATTTAGTTTTGATTTATTAGTTAGTTTTAAAGCCATGCGAGAATTTTCTAAAATTAGTTGTTTTTTAAAATCTCATATAGTAGTTTTAAGGGTTTGAACTTCCATTGTAATAGTTAGGATGGAGAAGGAATTAAAGAGAATTATTTTCCATTCTCGTGTGTTTGCATGGTTTTTATATCTCTTGAATGAATCAGAGTTTATTAGCTACATCATCTAGTACCAGAGAAGGAAGATGGTTGGGAGAGGAAGAGGAAGAGTAGGTCTTGCTCAGATGCGTAGAGATATGCAAAACCTCTAAAGGTAAGTAGCATATCTTACAAACATGTTGGATAGACATAAAATAATACAAAGAGAAGTGTATGATGAGGAAATATACCAAAGATAGGTAGATTAGCATATAGAACATGAAGAAGAACAATTAGAGCACATGAATTTTGAAGAAATGATGCTCACGACTCTAGAAGGGAGAAATGATGGGATCAAAATGGAAGTTTTAGAATATGAAGGGAGTCTTAAATAGAGGATTTAATAGAATGGATGAACACTATGGATATTTTTTTTTTGAATGGAAGCATATGAAAAAGGAAAATAAGGTGAAATTTTCATGCACCAAGTTGAAGGGTCATGCCATGATCTAGTGGGATCATGTGTAGAAAGACATAACAAAAAATGGAAAAGACAAAATTAGGACCTGGAATAAGATGGAAAAGAAATTGTGAGAAAAAATTATTCCTTTTGACTATGCCTAGACCCTTTTTCATAGATTTCATAACTTGAAGCAAAACCTTTCCACCATGGAGGAACTCACAAATGAGTTTTTATCAATTGTCCATTCGTATGGATCACCAAGAAACTAATGAGCAACCGGATGCAAGGTATGTGAATTGTTTAAAATTTTCTATTCAAGATTAAATAAGCATGCATAGGGTTCGCAACGTGGAACATGAAAACCAATTAGCCTTAAAGGTCGAGTAAAAACAAAACTGACAGTTTTCTCAAAGGAATAGAGGAGCAAGGACGAGTACATCATTTGCCTCATGGGGTGGTTTTAACTATGGTAGAGGTGAATCATCCCAAGGAGCTGAGAAAGAATAAGATACTTGACAAGGTAACCTGAATCAACCACGAGGAAGAGGGTTTCAGAGGGGTATATGTTACGATGGTGGAAGAAGAGGACCTTATGTTTTTTTTAGGTGTGGTATAGAGGGTCATCGAGAATTTGAATACCCAAATTATAACATGCAAAAGCCCGAATCAACGACAACAGCCTAGTTTAAACTTGTTCCAAGATGATAATGAAGAAGGAGTTGAATCTGAAGTCCCTACCAATTTGGGGGATAATATCATGATACAGAGGTCAATGGTAATTCTTGAAAAAGAGCAAAGGCAAAGTAGGGACAATGGAGATTCTTGGATTTGGACAAATATTTTTTGAACCGGATGAACTTATGGGGAAAAGGTATGTTAAGTTATTATTTATAGTGGAAACTATGAGAATATGGTTTCCAAAGAGATGGTAGATAAGTTGAAAGTATGTTGTGAAACACATCCACGTCCTTAACGAATTGTGTGGTTCAAAAAAGGAAATGAAGTCACCATTAATAAAAGATGTTTGATCAAGTTTTCCATCGGTAAGACTTATAAGATGAAGTCTAGTGTGATGCGATGTGATGTCATTCTGATGGATGCATGTCATCTATTATTGGGGAGGCACAACATGACAGAAAATCCATGCATAATGGAGAAACGAATACCTACACCTTTTGGAAGGATGGATCGAAAGTCGTCTTATTGCCCCTTAAGGATGAGGGGAAATATGAGAATATCTTGTTGGAAAGAGAGCTTGTTAAGGAAACAATGGAAACATGATTCTTCTATGCATTAATAGTTCAAAAGGGAGTCGGGGATGATATACTAATCTCTACTAAAGTGGCCAAGATACTAGAAGAATATGTTGATGTTATCCCTAATGAACTACTTGATGGTCTTCCACCAAAGAGGGATATTCAACATCACATTGATCTAATACCGATATCATCTTTTCCTAATTGGGCCACCTTTAGGATGAGTCCTACAAAAAATGCAGATCTCAACTGACAAGTGACAAAACTTATAAAGAAATGTGTGGTAAGAGAAAGCATGAGTCCCTATGTTATACCAATATTGTTGACTCCCAAAAAAGATAATATGTGGAGGATGTGGACATATAGGAGAGAAATCAATAAAATTACCATCAAATATCGGTTTCCTATACCACGCTTAGGTGACATGATGGATGTGCTAGATCGAGCTAAATATTTTAGTAAAATTGATTTGCGAATTGATACCACCAGATCTGGATTCGCGAAGGGGATGAATGAAAAATTTCCTTCAAGACTAGGGATGGACTATATGAATGGATGGTGATCCCATTCGGGATATCCAATGCACCTAGTACTTTCATGTGGCTGATGAATATTGTTCTTTGACCTTATATTGGTAAGTTTGTTGTCGTTTATTTTGATGACATCCTAGTTTTCAGTAACAACAAAGAAGATCGCTTGCAGCATTTAAAAATTGTATTGGATGCGTTGAGAAAACATCAACTTTTTGCAAACTTGAAGAAATGTAGGTTCATGCAAGAAAGTTTGGTATTTGTGGGTTTTGTCATCTCAAGGAGTCAATATGGATTCAAAGAATGTTAGATCAATTTTGGAGTGGCCTATTCCCAAGAGCATAACAGAGGTAAGAAGCTTGCATGGGTTGGCCACCTTTTACCAAAAAATTATTCAAAATTTTAGCAATATTGTAGTACCCATAAGAGATTGCACCAACAAAAAGACATTTGTGTGGACCAATGAAATTGAGAAAAGTTTTAAGTTTCTAAAGAAGAAGGTAACTGAGGCACCTATATGAGCCTTGCCATATTTTGATAGTGTTTGAGGTAGATTGTGATGTTTCACATGTAGGCATTGGAGCTGTACTTAGCCAAGCAGGTAGACAAATTGCATTTTTTAGTGAAAATTTGAATGAGGTAAGAAAGAACTACTCCACATATGATGTATAATTTTATGCAATTGTGCAAGCATTGTGACATTGGAGGAATTATTTAGTGCCAAAGAAGTTTGTGTTATTTACCGATCATATTGCATTAAAATATGTAAACACCCAAAATAAATTGAACAATAGACATGAAAAACGGGTCTCTTTCTTACAAGGCTACACCTTTTTCCTGAAGCACAAATCAGGATGACATAATCAAGTTGCAGATGATTTGATTCGGTGCACTATTCTTTTGACAACCATGGAAAATCAAGTAATTGGGTTTGTTGCATTAAAGGATCTCTATGCATCTGATAACAGTTTTGGGGAGATTGAGGAACAATTGAAGAATCAAGTTTCTGGGAACATGGATCTTATTCAGGGTGAATATTTTATGCAACATGGTTGCCTCTTCAAAGGAAAACAACTATGCATTCCAATTGGTTCTATGAGAGAAAATATTAATAGAGAAATTCATAGTAGTGGTTTGGCATGACATTTTGGAAAGGATAAGATGCTAGCCTTAATCGAAGATAAGTTTTACTGGTCGAAGATGAAAAAGGATATAGCCAGGTATGTGGCACGATGTAGGATTTGTCAAATGGATAAAGGACACTCATAGAAGATAGGGTTGTATATTCCATTACCAATTCCCACAGGCCCATGTACATATATGAGCATGGACTTTGTGTTGGGGATCCCAAACACACAACGAGGTAATGATTATATTTTTGTGGTTGTTGATAGGTTCTTTAAAATGGCTCATTTCATTACTTGCAAGAAGACTAGTGATACATCAAGGGTGGCAGAATTGTTTTTTTTAGAAATTGTTAGATTGCATGGGGTTCCAAAAAATATTACCTATGATAGAGATACTCGATTCTTGGGTCATTTTTGAAGGATTTTATGGAAGAAAGTGGGGACTAAATTATAGTTCAGCAGTGCCTATCACCCCAAACAACATGGGAAAAACGAGGTAGTAAATCGGATTTTTTAGAAACTGTTACAGAGCATTGTTGGAGAGAATCCCAAGAAGTGGGATTTGGCTTTACCTCAAGAAAAATTCGCCTACAATAGTTTAGTGAATATATATACAGGTAAATATCCATTTCATGTTGTTTACAATAGAAATCATATGGGTGTCCTAGATTTGGTGCAACTATGTCTTGGGACTAGGATCAATGATGATGGGTAAGCATTTGCAAAACACATTCAATAGTTGTAACAACAGGTGAGAAAAAAATTGCAGGCCAATAGCGAACATAAAGAAATTATAAAATATTCTCACCGACGATGCTAGGTATTTAATGAAGGTGATTTGGTGATGGTTTATTTACAGAAAGAGAAGTTTCCAAGAGGAACCTACCCAAAATTGAAGTATAAGAAAATTGGTCCTTAAGATTCTCAACAAAATTAACGACAATTCTTATAAGGTCGATTTACCAACTGATCTCAATATTTCCCCTATGTTTAATGTTTTTGACTTATATATCTTCCATGGGGACAATATGGATGATGACACTGAGGCAGAGGTGGATTTGCAATAGGCCATTCCGAGCAAGAAAAAGGAAAAGATTGTGCATATTTTAGATAAGAATACCCTTCATACTCGGCAAGGCCAACACAACCAGTAATTGGTCTAGTGGGGAGGTGTAGCACTAGAAGAGAGTACATGGATTATAGAGGGTGATCTAAAAATGAAGAAGACTTGAAATACTTGAAATTATTTGCAATGTAAATGTTATGTGTTTAAGGCAAAAGGATCAGTTTGTAACAAATAGATTAAAGGATTACTTATGTAAAATACTCATAGACAATAGCATAATCAATGAACATAAGCACATAAACACAACAATTTGATATAGGAGTTCACCCCTCTCTTGGGCTACATCTCCTGGTCCATCTTCCAATGGATCATTATTATTAATTGCTCAAAGTGCTCAACAATGCTCAAACTGACAAACCGACTGCTCCAATGGCTTCAAAGCGTCCAAAAACCCCTGTCTGGGCTCTTTCGACACCTCGATCGTTCGAAAAACGAAGAAGTTAGGCCTCCTGGAAGTCTTCCCCTTCAAGCTTGTTGTCTCTGCATCTACAAATTGCACCCTTCTGTTTGAACCTAGCTCACACGCAAATTTAAGCGTGAAAACCCAGTACCGGGCACAACCACACCAACGGTGCAAACTGTAGGACGGTTAAGGGCACGCCAGCCCCTAACCGCCTAGCACCTGGGCGTATGGGTCATGTGACCACGTGCATTTGGCAAAAAGTGGTTAACGGTTACAAAACCGTGTAACTCCCTCCCGTGCTCCATACATGGTCACATGGGTTAACAATATAACCGTGGCTCAACATACAACATAAACCACGCGCCAACTCGCGTGCATACATATATATGCAATGGTCATATGACAATGCAAACGACCACGGTCCGGGGCCAAGCCCCGACCCGACCTTCCACCATTTACAAACATGTGTGAACTTAAATATAATAATACACACATATATGTTAAGAAACAATCGACGGTACATTGGTCAGTGGAGGTTTGTGAAGGCTTTACATAGTGGGGGAGGTCCGGGGGTCGAACCCCGCGGACTCCCATAATTTTACATACAACCAATTAGCCAATTCCGGGGTGCCACGTGGCAGCCCATGATTGGGCCACGTGGCACCCAATCATTGACCAACAAAACTGCCACGTGTCGACATATGATTTGACCATGCCAACCAACCAGATTCTGCCATGTCACTTTTGTACGGTCGTACGATCCTGCCACGAAAGACTGCACGGACTGTACAGTCAGCATCATTTTTTTTACCTGTTTGACTTGACGAACAGATCTCTATATCTCTCGCTCCCGACGTCCATTTGAGATGAAATGAGTTGCGTTGGGTTCGCAATGACGAGACCTACACTCTCGTCCAGTTTGAAGTGATTCCGAGCACTTTGAATTTTTGAGCAAAATTTGATCCCCTGATCAGAGGGGGACTTGATAAACCTAGATTCCATTAAGTGGATATAGTTTGAAGACAATAACTTGCAAGAGATGTATTTTTTTCAATTAGAGGAGAATGATGCTGGGATTTTTGAGGGTCATAAATTTTGACTCGGTTATCTGTTTGGGATAAAATTTTACAGGGCATTGAGTCTTGAAGATTAAATTGTTTTGTTAATATGATCCTTCAAATCAGACATCATTTTGACACTTTTTCGGGGCCAAATTCCTTCATATAAGGCCTCAAATTGGGATTTTGGTGTTTTTACGGGAATTTTTAAATTAGTAATTATGAGTTATCTCTTATTTTATGCACCTAATCAGAAAAGAGATTTGACAAATAGTGTTTATCTAGTTAGATTTTAGTTATTGGTCAGTTTTAGAGTCATGCGAGAATTTTCTAAAATTAGTTTTTTTTTTTTTTTTTTTTCAAATTAGTTGTTTTTGAAAATATCAAATAGTAGATATGAGGGGTTTAACTTCCATTATAATAGTTTTGATGGAGAAAGAATAAAGAAAATTTATTTTCCATTCTTGTTTTTTGCATGGTTTTTAGATCTCGTGAATGAATCGGAGTTTATTAGCTACATCATAAGGTCACAAAGCCATCAAAAAAGGAAAATGAAGAAAATCCTAAAAGCCACGCCAACATCCTCAAACTCTACATCAAAAATGAAAGAAACAACATGAAAGGAAATGATGATCAAAAGAAATCTTATTCTTCTCACAAGAACAACAATAATGATTTCAGAAGAGTTTTTGTACCAAGAAGGCCTTTCACAACTTGGTATCAAAATCTCTTCGTTGGCTACTATTTTTCTTGCAATAATTTTGGTAATAAAGCAATAGATTGTAGATCTTATACAAGAAGTGACCATGCAAGACATAGAAATAGAGGTACTTACAAGACCTCAAAGGATTATTATGTGAGCAACAAAACTAGAATTTCTCATGGGTTTGCTAATATAAACTACATTTCATTTTCTCCTCTACTTGACTACAATACTGAATTTTATAAGTGCAATAACTATGGGCACATAGCACGTGACTATAGAAGCAACATAATAAAGTCTCCTAAACAAAACAGGGAATAATATGTTCTTACCAAGCATAGAGAAGAATACACAAGGGTGTGGAAAATGAAGCAAGAAGAACCAAAGAAGGAAGAATGTGGACTTGAAATGTATAAGACAAAGGAAGTCATTTGTACATTGATAGTGGATGTTCAAAGCAAGCGAGGGATCATAACAAATTTCTCTTCCTAAAGGAAGAAAAAGGAGACAAATTTACCTTTGGGGATAATGTGCCTGCAAGGATAGTTGGAAAAGGTACCATTAGTCTTGATAATGGAAAGACTAAAACATAGAATTTCTTATATGTTGTGTTGGAAAATTGATTTCCAATGATGTCAACTTTAGAAAAAGTCTAGAAGCCTCTAGAAGTAATGGGTATAATTGAAGAAGTCTCCAAAGTGGTCCTCTTATGGCATATCTTTGAGCATGGCCCTCACTAGAAGATTCTTTGAAGAAGTATACAAGAAACCCAGAGGTGTGCTCATGAGACCTGAAGTTGACTAAGGTAAATTAAGTTAAAGAACCTTACAAGTATATGCAAAACCCTCATATGTGGATGTTCCTCATCATGATGTTTTGAAAGGTAGGTGGTACACCATGTGGTTCCTCATGGTTGAGGAGTTATTCCCTCTTGAAGTTGAAAGCCTTGGAGAATGGTTAAGAAACCCCTAAACAGTTGTAACAAGAAGTTTTAATTATTTAATTGAAGGGTAAAATGATTATAACAATAAAGTATAGGTCATCCCTAAATTTAATGAAATAAGTCTCTTGGAAAAGTATAAATACACTTCAAGAATCCTCTCATTTGTATATACATAAGTTCATTGAATATCTATCTCTCAAGTAATCTTTTCGTAGCGAATATGAGGAAGCAAGGAATGTGGAAGTATCGTAGTTGCAAAGAGCGAAGGGTTTCTGAAAACCCTAATTTAGTTGACCCTCTTGGGTCAGGATATAGGTGTCTCATGATGCACCCCCATGTGTTGTATGACACTCGTCCCACGAGAGTCCACCATATGAATGGTACTTTTCCAGGGAGGCTGAGGAAAAGTCAATGAAGATGGTTATCTTATGTTCATTGAAGATGATATGCACCAGGTTGGTCTGTTGGTCTGAAATGATATGCATTAGGTCTTCATCATGAGTAAAGATATGTTTTTATGTGTAGTTGATGCTTGTATCATCGATGGTTTGACACATTCTTAAGGCGTGTCTTGAAGTCCTTTTGTACATGGTTTCATATGGTTGAGGTTTTTGTTTTGGTGATATTGATACATGCTTGAGACATGTTCTTGGTACTTGGTTTATGGATGTTATGGTTAATTGTTAGAGGCACGTCTTTTTTATATTGGAATATATTTGAGGCATATACTCGGTATATGGTTTTGGATGTTATATACTTGAGGAATATATTATGGTACATGGTTAAGAGAGGATATGGTATGCTTGAGGTATATTTTGGCACATGGTTTGGATACTTGATGTTGGGAATATGTTTTGATGTTGGTATATGATCTATGTGACTGGATCAAGTTGATGATTATTATGTATCAGTGATAGTGATAGAGACAATGGAAATGATAGATACAATGGCAGTAACAGTGATAGTTTGATTATCAATATCAGTGGTAGTGGCAGGTTGAGTCTACACTTATATTTCAAGGTGGAATAATGGGGCAAGGAAAGGGGGTCGTATCCTCCTTCTAGTTGGATTCATAGAATATAGGGAGTTGGAGCTTCCTTCAGGTTGGAGCTTGTAAATCAGGGAGTTGGATCCTCCTTCTAGTTGGAGCTAGAGAATTTAGGGATTTGTAGCTTCCTTCAGGTTGGATCCTCCTTCCAGTTGATGCTGGAGAATTTGAAAGTTGGTGCTTCCTATGAATGTAATCTTTGATTTATATATAAGAAATCATTATGTGGTTTTCTCCCATTTGGATTTCCATGTAAAAATATATTGTGCACTATCTATGATGTGATATATTGTTGATTGGTATTTGTTATGGTTATCTATCCATGATATGTTAAATGAAGGAAAAAATGGTAACCATGGAGGAATTGATGCATACATATTATGGTTAAAAGTAGTAAAAATTGAATAATACTAATTCAACCCCCCTCTCAATATTCCAACAATTGGCATGAGAGTAGTTCCTTCACAAAACAATTTAATCACTGGAAGGAAGATCATGGAGTATGTTAAGGTTGGATTACCACAGTTTAATCGACAAAACTATGCCTTCTAGAGCAGAAGGATAAAAACATATATACCAGCACATGGATTTGATGTCTGGAAAGAAATAGTAAATGGATACACAACACCTACCACTACTCCAACCGATAAAGAAAGAAAGAAAATCAGTGAAAGCATTTGAAGGATAAAAATTATATTTTGAATGGCCTTGATGAATCAATATATGTCAAATTTATGCAATGTGATACTACAAAGGATCTTTGGGATAAACTTCAAAACATTTACGAAGGAGATGCTAAAGTAAAGGGGGGAATATTCAAACCTATAAAGGTAATTTTGAACAACTGAGGATGAAGGAAGATGAAGATATTGCAGCTTACTTTCTACAAGTTGATGAAATAGTAAATGTCATTAAAGGATTGGGAGATTAAATTAAAGAACTAGTGATTGTTCAAAAGGTACAAAGGTCTCTTCTAATGAGATTTTATCCTAAAGTCTCATCCCTAGAGGAAAGGGAATATATTTCTACCTTGAGCATGGATGAGTTACATGGAATCCTTACATCTTATGAAATGAGAATATAGTAGGATAATCCATCCAGTAAGGAAGCAACTTTCAAAGGATCCAAGAATATAAAAAAGAACAAAAAAAGTCAAAGCCATGATGCAGTTGTAGTAATGATTCAGACAAACATGAAGAAATATCCAACTTTGTAAGGAAGTTGAAGAGAGGAACTGGAAAGTACAAAGGTATGGTTCACTTAATATGCTTTAATTGTGGTAAAATTGGTCATTTTTCTTCTAAATGTCCTTATGCTAAGAAGTCAAATAGTGATGAAGAAGAATCTCCCAAGAAAAAAAAGAAATATAAAAATGGAGACAGGAGAAGAAACAAAAATAAACTCTTCATGAAAATTATCTACTCAAAGGAGGACAATTCCTCATCGGATGAGGATGATGATAGTGACAATGACTCATTCATTCATTTTTTACTAGGAAATAGTCCTTTATAATTTGGTGCATTCATTCTCATCCAGACATGGGAAATTACCATTAGAGAGGGTAGATCTCAAGCTAGCCTAATTATTTTATGGTGGAATTTATCATTTATCACTTGTATAGAAAGTGGTTGCATCACTTCTAGGCTTTCATCCCCTTCTTCTCATGAGAGAATGAACCATGAAAAATGATCAAATTTTAGTACAGTATGAGAGGCTCCAGGATGGTAAGTGTTAAGTATGGTGGGGAACAAAATGTTTCCCTTGTGAGGGCCCCCATGTAGTACCCAACAAATTAATAACAACACTTTTCATGAATGAAGGACTGACATACCTCATGGTGATGATGGATTACCATCTCCCATACACTGGATTGCTTGGAAGTGATGAGCTTTGGTTGAATTTTAGTTGTAAAGGTGAATGAGGGAGCCTATTGGGCTACAATCTGTGGACATGTTAATCATCATCATGTTGAGATCATGTTTTCCATTGCAGGCCATGAGACATGATCGCCTCTAGTTGCCCCTACGCATGGAAGGGGGGTGGTAACATCTGGCTCTAATGGGGACATGTGTTCACTATAGAGCACATGAGAACCTAAACATATATGGTTTTCCAAGACCTGCAATCCTATGCCCACTTCAAACAACAACACCATTTAGAAGTATCGACTTGTGGATGTGATCCACCAGAGTTAGTGATAAATCCAAAATCACGCTGAAAGAAAATTTTCACTAAAATAAAAAACAATAAAGAAATAATATACAATTATCAAATGTAATTTCCCAACATGTTTGGATTATTTACAAGTGAAATGCAATATATACAACAATATGCAAAACTATACTAGCATATATGCATGATGCAATATGTATACAAATGCAATGCAGAATGCAAATTCCCTACCTACACTAATCTATGTTAGTTTCAAGAATTCAAGTATATTCCACATGATGGGGCTTGATAAGGGATCCACTAATGGGTAGTGGAAATTTCCTTCCCTCCAACGTGGATAGGTAGTAGGAATCATTGACAAACTTCTCTTCAATTTTGTAGGGGTCAAGCCAAAATTTTCCAAACTCCTTTCGTGTATCAGGTTAGCCCTTGTTTGTATCCCACTCTAAGACCAATTCTCCTTGTTTGTAATCCCCCATTTGATATTGATTGTTTCTTGAATCACCCTATTATATTTCTTTAAGGGACGGGGTGGGATTTCATTGTAAGAATACCTTCTTGGCTTGGTCTAATCAACGATTCTTTATCACCTTTCTTTAATATTGTGATAGATCCAACCACTTTGTCTTTGTAATTGTCTATTTTTTTTTTTATAATCTTCCCTTTTAGGCCACACTTTATCATCAATATCCTCTTCTTGGTAAAAAGGGAGGTCATCTGAGAAAATGTCTAGAGGAGAGAATTTGAACTCCTTAGGGAACTCCTTTAAGGGATCCTCAATCTTAGGGTCAAGATCAATTTGTTCCACATGATCCTTTTCCATTGGTAAGTTGGGTATATGGGCACAGGTTTCATCATCCATGGGTATAATAGCATAATTCAAATCCATCTATAAGGTACCACCCAACATTGCAGAAAAATTTCTAGATAGGAGCATTCCCCAAACATCTAGGACATCTATGACAATGATGTCCATTAGAAAGACTATCTCAGGATATCGATAGGTGAACCTTCAAATTATCTGTCACATCATATGTGGGAATAACATTATATTTGATCCCGTAGACATTTCTATAAGGCCTTGTGAGTTCCAAACCTAATTGTCTCATTACTTTCAAGGCCATGACATTTGCACTCGCTCCTAAGTCAAACATACAATTGTTCAAACACTTATTGTTCATTCACAGGGAAATGTACAAAGGTGGGTGTTCATCATAGTGCAGTTTGAAATGATTATCTTGCAACATCACATGAGGTTCTTTAGGTTCCCCTTGTACTTTAAATGATTTCTCAACTTTTCTTCTCATTGAAGGAATATTAATTATTTTCATTAGAGGTATAGGCACATTTATATTTGTTAGGATGTCATTTATGTCAATATTCAATTCTATATCATTAGTCCTTAACAAAGTAGAAATAAGAGGAACATTATCTGTAGGTGATGGTGGAGGCCTTGGTTTAGGAAATCTAGAATCACTACGAAGAGCTTGGGGTGAATTTCCTTGTCTAGTGTACACTTGTAATTCTCTCTTCCTAATATTCTCCCTTTATTCTTCATACATTTTGTTTATTATCTCCATCCTATCCCTCCTGGATGCTTCTCTCTTGCCCTCCTCAAGTTGTTCCAGCATGATATTGAGGGACTCTGGAGATATGGAAAATGTAGAGTTTATGGTATGAAATAAATTCATATGATTTGCTTCCCCATTACTCCTTGGAAATTCATGTTACCAGTGTGAATCCCCACAAGATAGGAACCAAGGATTATCTTCTTGATGTATAATGCTTGAAGGATATAGAGTGTTGGGAACCCTCTATTCATTTGGATCCCTAGGTTTCCATGCTTGGCTTGATCTTTGAGGTTGGACCTTAAAAGGAGGCTTGGTGGCTTGTTATTATGCCCTCTCCAAATTAGTGATATTTTTCATCATTAGGGTTTGATTTTTGGTGAGGTCGTTTATTTCTTCTTCAATCCTTTATGCCCATAGAGCACTAATATCTTGAGTGGGATCAACATTGTGTAATGTTTCAGAGGTATTTTTTGGATTGTCCACAATTACAGCCATTGTAATCAATGTTTCAAATCCTGAACTCGATTCATCAGTACTAATTGTCAAAGATAGGAGTTGCAAATATTCAAAACTCAGTTCCATCATATCCCACATCATATATTTATTATAAATATTTACAACTCCTATATTTGAAAATTAGTCCTGATGAGAATCCAGTTCAGGATTTGAAACGTCGATTACAATGGCTCTTATTGTGGAAAATATGGAAAATACCTCTTAAATACCTCACCATAGAAATTTAAAAATTGTGTAATGTTCTTGGTTTAGTTTCAGTCGTGTCTCTTGGGGAATAGAAAGGTTCTACCTTATAGGATGAACATTATCCTTAGTTCTCGTAGTCGTTTATTGGGCCTCTTCAAGGGTCTTTGGAGTATTATCCCTAATAATGAACCCAAAACGTCCTAGGAAGGCCTTAATGTAGAGGAAAAGGAGATGATCTTTTATGGGGAGAAGGTTGTTAGGTATTTGTTGGATAAACATTTCAAACTTGACATCAAACTCTTTGATTGTTTCATTATCCATATTTTTTATTTCAATATGTTAAAACAATAAGAAGTTAGGGTCTTCCTTAGCAACCCATGTTTTCTGAAAGGTCTCTTCAAATCAGTCCCAGGTCTTTATAATTTTTCTAGGGAGACTAATCTACCACCTCCTCGCATCATCAGTGAAAGTGGATGAGAATATTTTTATCACCACATATTTAGCATCATCACTCACAGGATTAAGTTGGAAAAAGTCCCAGAAGTTATCCAAATTCTCTTCTGCAATAGTCACATCATTCCTAGAAAACTTGGGAAACCACTTTTCAAACTTTGTAGGCGTCTGTCAAGGGTATCCTTAGATTATGGACTGATACCCATTTCTTTGGAGCCATTGGAGATAAAGGAAGGTTTCCACCAAACAAGGATTTAATCATAGGTGTGTTGTGAGGAAACCTTCTCTTCTAGGTCTTAGGAGGGTTAGTGTACCTCCTCCAAATTTGTGGATTCGCTGGAAGGTGAGGGAACTACCCTCAGTGGAGTCACTAGGTAAACTTGTAAGATAAGGGCCTCAAGAACATTTCACCAAAGATATGTCATGCGGAGAATGACTCAATCCTCCCAGGAGGGTTAGTGTACCTCCTCCAAATTTGTGGAGTCACTGGAAGGTGAGGGAACTACCCTCAGTGGAGTCACTAGGTAAACTTGTAAGATAAGGGCCTCGAGAACATTTTACCAAAGATATGTCATGAGGAGAATGACTCAATCCTCCCCGGTAGAAGCGCCAAGATGTTATCGCAGGATTTGTACTTGTGAAAATCCCACCACAAGATCCCCAAATCTTGCATAACTATGGAAGAAACTACCACTGTCATCTAAGTAGGATATTCCCTCATTTTAGTGATGGAGGAGGTCCACCACAAGGCAGGCTTCCCTAGTGATCTCAAGGGATCAAATAGAAAGTTTAGAAGCCAAACCTATTTCCCCCTATATTGATCACTTGTTAGTTGGTCTAGGTCTAGGAAGGAAAGAGAGGTTGTAGGATGATTGTTGTACCTTCTAGAAGCAAGAAACAATTTGAAGCATATGTATAACAACTACCAAGCTAAATTATGCAACAATGACTTATTTAGACACTAGATAAGTTAAATTATGTATAGAAATTACCAAGCTAAATTGTGAAACAATTACTTCTTTAGACACTAGACAAGTTAAATTGCACATGGTTGTTGCAAATTAAAAAAGTAAACAACTTTATAACAATAGTAAATAATTTGCAACAATGAGAAGAATTTTTTCTCAGAAAACACCAAAATTGACCATAAAGTTAAGCATTCACCCAATAAAATATTATCCAATTGTTTGAGATGATTTATGAACAAGTTAAGCCATTTATGATTAGGTGTATGCAACAAATAAAAGTAGTTTTCAATGGTTGTAGCAAACTTTTATAACATCAACAATAATTGTTGTGAATTTACTAGAATTAGGGTTAGTAGAGTTAGTAAAACACTTAGATTTAGAAAAATGGTTTCAAAATGAGTAACATGTGCATTTATTAATTCAAAACGTTGATAAATGTCTATAATGTATTATAGAGGATCTACCACACATACAAAAGTAACTAACAAAGATATTCATGTTAACTTTTAATCATGAAAATGTTTACACATCAATTTATTTTTATCCTCAAAATATATAATAATAAAATAAAATAAAATATATGACAAATATAATATATTGTTTATCTTTTTTGTTGCATTGAGATAAGTGAGGTGCACTTTAAATCCTATAATGGATGAAATGTGTAACATGTGAATTTATTCATTAAATGGAAAAACATGCACACGTATAAGTAACTAATATGGTATTTGTATATCTCATATTTATCATATAAGCATGAAGACATTTACCTAATAGTTTATTTTTATTTTAAAAAAATATACAATAATAAAATAAAAGATATGATTATATCGTTGTTGATGTATTGAGAGAAGTGAGATTCATTTTACATTCTATAATAGGTGAAATGTATAACTTGTACATTAAAGATTTATATATATATATATATATATATATATATATATATATATATATATATATAAGATTTTGTTTTAAATCATTGATTCACATACATAGCTATCCTCTTGGAGTATGAGGTTAAATTGCTTATGTTTGACTTACTACATTTCAATGAGTTAGCAATTACCCTTCACATCTAAAAACTCATAGGCAAATCTTAGAGTTGCCCCTATATAACCCAATGCACACCCCATTTGTGTGTTATTGAAGGTTTGTACTGAAGCAAGTATAGCCTGAGCCACACTTGGTTAGAGACATTAGTATAATATTTAACTCTACATGGGTCAGTTCTAGAGGATTGTCTCCTAGAAATAGGCTACCCTTGGTTGGAGGCATTTGTAGCAGTCAACACTACTTGGGGTAGGTTCCACCTGAATTCTTATTTATTTACTTGTGTGTGTGTGTGTGTGTGTGTGTAGATATGGATATAGATATATAATAACAAATTTATCTATATGTTTTTTAAGCATGGAGATGTTCCTTTTTATCCTAAAAAACATATAATAACAAAATAAAAGATGTGGGGTTGAATTAGATCTACTTGATCACTCAAATGGGGTGTTGTGGATGAGATTAGATGCTCTCATCACACCACTTATAACATTCATGGCCACCACCTAGTGATAGAATCTGACATGAGCCAAGGGAAGTACATTGGTGATGTTGGTTATTTGGAGGAAGTTGAAATTTATGTTAAAATTCACTAGGTTATTCAACAAGATAGTACTTATCATGAATCATATAGATACAACACTCATCACAAAAGGCATTGGAATGAAGTTTCTAGGTGTGAAGGTGATGGAGGAAATTCGAGAAGAGAATGGGTAGACTAGGGAAGATAGTACCTCACGTAGCCAATAATGTCATTGGTACTCTTATCCCCCACTTTTAGGGATAACTAGGAGATCATGTCTCGAGGCCCACAAATCCTAGACATGGAGTACCAAGAGTCATATCAACTTCAGCGTGGCCCTGGAGGGTCTACCTTTTCTTTATTCTAGTACCTTTATCTTGTCAGCAGCAACAACATCCATCACCATCGACTTGGTCTTGTGTCAAAGGTGGTTCTTTCTCCATGAGTTAATTAGTTTGGGTATCATGGTATGTGTCACTTTGATCATCAAAACCCTTGAATATGTGCATTTCATTCCTTTTGTTTCTAACAAATGCATGGATATTACACTTTCCCACTTGACCATGTCTGGGGGGATTGACAGGATGCCCTAGTAAGCCTGTATCCTTAGGTTTTGGTTTTCCACTGGGGGAGATTTCTGAAAAGCCATCATCCTCTCCCTTCACAACACCACTTTTTCATCTTGTTTCCCGCTCACATATCCCATTCCACTTGTTTGGGCACTGGGTTGAACTCTTTTCAGGACTGCACCTTATCTCATGGGAAGAAGGGGCTAAAAGCCCAGAAGGTAAAAGCAAGCTGGAAAGAGATAAAAGCCTAAAAATAAAACCTCAATATGCTTCGCCTAGGGATCCCCAAGAAAGCAATAAAAGGCTTCTCGGCAAGAAACAAGAGGGACCTGTAAAAATAATAAAACAAGACCTAATCAGAGGATGGGGGGTCTCATCACAAGCCAGCCTATTAAGTCCATGGGTACCTAGCAGTATGACATTACCACCAGTTGGTTACCATGCCAGGGTAGTGACTCTTGGTTCCATGGCCAAGGTAAAGGGGGTCTCATCATGAGACAACATTCTCATTTATGTGAAAGCACTTGTGGGTAACGTTGTCACCACTGGTCACCATGCCAAGGCAGTGTCCCCTGATTAGCCTCTTGAAGAAAAAAGAAATATAAAAATAAAAAAATAAAAAATAAGGAATAAAAGGCATGAATGGGCTTGGAAAAATTTGCATCTAGGACAGGTGCAGCTCGCCTTCTACAAAGGAACCCATAGGTAAAGCTTTGCATCCTCTCCACCAACTACACCCACTTGCTAGGACATCCCTTGACCACATCACCCACTTACATGGCTTGGATGGGGTCTCTTCCAGAAAATTTCCTCTTCCAATGGACACTAGCCTAATAGGATGCCCTGTCATTTTCTCCAAACTTGTATTGGAGTCTTGTGTAATGTCTTTGAGATTTTGACTGATCTATTAGGGATTTTATACACATGTTTAATAATATTGATGATGAGATGTGATTGACATTGCTATGATCCCTGTGACTGATGATCCCATGGAGGGTGTAGTTGTTGATGTGCAGGATCATGCCCTATGGACATGTACCATTTTGGATAGGTACACATGGGGAGATGATCATTTTGGACCTCCATGGGGCTAAAGAGCCCATCATATGGATGCTCAAACCCCATGAGGGGGCAGAGACAGGACAGAGATGGATCAGGGGCTTTTCACTGGATAAGAGGAGGACGTTCCACCAGTGGAACCTTGGTAGAGCTTGACCTAGGGGGATTGGCCCTTTTTTAGTGGAATGTTGGCCTTGGAAGGCCTAGGACGTCACCCATGATGATCATGATGTCATCTAGCCTTATGGAGGTCTTGGGAGGCACAATTGGCAGTGTTGGCATGTGTGGCAGTTTGGAGAATCCCAAGGAGGGCTAACGTTTTTGTCTAGGATGCTCCATTTTCCCTAGAAGGGGCTAACATCTCCCTTAGAGGGTCTTGACGTCTCTCTTTAGCTTGATTAGGGTTTAATTTTGAGCATTTAATGTAAAATATTATGATTTTAGTATGTTGGCTTTGTCGGCCTTTTTCATGACCTAAAATGTAAAATTAGGTCATGGTACTGTATAAATGGAGGATTTTCACCTTCATTTTTATCATCGTCTTTCACTCACTCATAGTGAGGTCTGAAATTTGCACTAGACTTGGGTTATTTGGCTGAAATTGTGAGTCACGCTTGTTGAAGGAATATTTTATTGGCATGTTTTGGCATTTCTCTTGGTGGAAAGTGTTACAACTAGGGTTTTTTATGCTTTTCTTGGTGATATGTAAGTGAATTTCTACAAAATTTTTTGATTGAATGGTTGTATTGTTATTTCTTGCATATATTGTTATAAATTTGTTGAATAAACCGTAGGTGACAAGCACACATCATTGGTCCTTGTCTCATGTCCCCTTTAAGAGATTTTTCAGCCATTGTTTGAAGAGGGAAGAGCCTAGCCATAGCTACACTCTTCTTTTCTCTTCATTTGCTAGCCATTTTTCATTTTCAAGCTAAGAAGAAGGAGACACATCAAAGCCTAGTTCTTCTACACTTTGATGGGATGATTTTTCTAGGGTTTGTTAGTAAGGCCTTGCTGTAGCAACACCTTGCTTTTTTCAAACCCTCTTGTATTAGTTTTATGTTATTTCCTCAGCTAGTTTTCATTGCCATTGATTTAAGGAAGGAGGAGAGAGCACCGAGGCCTAGTTCCCCTACACCAAGGTGAGCCTTTCTCCCCTAGGGTTTTGAATTTGAGGCCTTGCCCTAGAAACACCTCAAAGCTTCACCTTCTAGTCCTTAGCAGTACTATCTTTTGATCCTTTAGCTCCCGTGTCCTCTAATTTTGAGTGCATTAACCCTAAGGCACTGATCTAAATACCTTTTGTCTTGAGTGAACTTGATCACAACAACTCTCAAAATTTTGAATCAAACCCTAACTACTAACCCTAGATTATAAAATAACCCTACTAACCTACTGTTGTCGTCATCCCTTGCTATAATATCATGTGTGTAGCTTACATTTCTCTTATAAGAAATTGAATAGTGGTTTAAAGGCATGAATTGAATGAAGTGTTGATTGTTGCATTGAATGCCACGCTTTCTTAACATTTATTGAGGAAGTGACATTATATATCATTGTTAGTTTATAAGCATTGACTTCATCAATATTTATTATCCAATTGCTTATATATATTAGATATTCATTGATTTATATGAAGTACTTACCAAGTGAGTAAGCTTCCATACATCAATTTCTTGTTGCTTTGTCTCAAGCAGGTGCATCTCTCTTTTTCTTTATACTTTATTATTGGTTGTTAGCCGGACTATCTGCTCGGTGGTGACCTGTGTGGGGGTAAACTTATCTTTGTCTTATAATTCTTTTCATTCTCAAAACCCCAGGTCATCGGGGACATCTCCCCTGGGCCTTACCTCCCTAAACAGAAAGAACCATCCCATTGAGGTGACATTGGGTGGGATAGGTTCTAGTTACGCTAGTTTGACTACTCTTCATCCATCTACTATCCTAACTACAAACTGCACAATAACATTTTGGTGTCGTTGTCGTGGAACACTGAGTCAAACCTTCCTCAAGATGGCAACTTTTCGGTAAGCCTTTCCTCTAGAAGCCTTAACTTACAAGCTTACCTGGCGACTCCACTTAGGGTGTTTTCCCTTTATCTTTTGATGATTTCAAGAAAATCATCTGGTGACTCCACAAATAGTTAATGACGACCCGTAGTGGGCATCAATATATACCTTCATCTACTACTATGATCTCTACAAATCCTGTCATCCCCGTGAGTTCTCCCAAATGGTCTCATGAAGAATGTTTTGGCCCTTTAGGCTTATCTAACACCCAAGGGGGGTTACATGATCTACACGATAAGGTCGAATCCTAGATACCTAAGTTTTCAGGAGAAAAGGGATCATGTGGAAACTCTCATTGGACCAAATTTTGTGAAGTGTTTCATTTTCACCAATCCAAAAAAGAACACCCTTATGTATTTTTAAGGCTCTCTGTGATCTCACTCACCGGAAGTACCAGAAAATGGATTAACAAACTCTCAAAAGGAAGCATCAAAACCCCTGAATATCTTTAACAAATCTTTAAGAAAAATTGGTGTGAAAAGGAAAGCATGGATTCCCTTTACTCTCAATATATTGATATTTGCAAGGGTTCCAGTGAAGGCATTAGGGATTTCAATGATAGGTTTAATCTTCTCCTCAAAAAGGTCCGACCTAACTTAAACTTAGAAGAAGCTATTCGCCAACACTACTTGAACTCATTGGAAGGAATTTTGCAGTTTACTCTCAAAGATCGGTCACCCTCAACTCTAGAATAAGCA
The DNA here is from genome assembly GCA_009831015.1 of Picea engelmannii. NCBI lineage: Eukaryota > Viridiplantae > Streptophyta > Pinopsida > Pinales > Pinaceae > Picea > Picea engelmannii. Next base: position 313,502 of record ML781989.1, read on the forward strand.
TAAGATTTCACTTGCCAAATTGAGAGGAACCTTGAATTTGAAGACTATATCTATCAGGTTAATCTCTCGCACAATAACAGCCCTTGGGAATCTAGTGACGAGGATATCACAGAAACTTAACCCAAGCTCCCAGAAATCCTTGAAGTAAAACTCATGCCTCCAAAAAAGAAATGAAGCACAACTTTCTCAAACACCAAGGATGTAAGGAATCTTCAAAATTAGGTTTTTTACAAGTAGCCATACTTAAACCCTCAGATGATTCATGTTGTCTTGAAAATTTTCAAGACAACATGAACCATCTGAGGGTTTAAGTATGGCTACTTGTAAAAAACCTAATTTTGAAGATTCCTTATTTGTCTTGATCACACCAATTTCAGAAAGTCAAGATATGAGTGAACCTGGATTTGAGTACTTTGGCCAAACCAATAGGGACCCGAAAACGAGGTTTGAAGAGCTCTGGGTACATAATGGAACCAACTTAAGCACTAGTATGTCCTATATCTTACAAAGGGTTAAAATAACTCGTGAAATATTGGAAATTCCTTTTCTGACAAAGAAAGACCCAGATGACCAATTATCGTTCGAAGGGACTTCCACACTATTACAAAATGGTCATTTTGAGCAAGATGAGAAAACACCCTCTCTCTTATTAACAGATGATCTTGGACCTAGTGACTATAACTCGGTGGATCCATGCTTGTTTCAAGATTGGCCCACTCTTCCCTTGATAGAAGAGGATACAAATTGGGATGATTGTCCCGATGATACCTATGACATCTCTAAATATTGGGATGATTATTGTCCTACAAAAGGATATGGCTATCCAGTACAGAAAGGAGTTGGTTTTGTTAAATGGGAAGAAATTTTTTTCTGGGACATTGAAGTCCATGACCATATAAACAACATAGGCCATGTTATAGAAGGCCCTCAAATCTACCTCAACATCACTCCTAAGTAACACCAAGAAGAAATGAAATAGGCAGCAAGGAAGGCTAGAATGGAAATAATAAACAATTTGGACCCTGAGTCAATGCAAAAGTTGGCAAAACAAGAATTTCAGGTATATAGGCAAAATAAACTAAACTAGCCTCCCCTTACCATCCTGCAATGACTCATACAAAGCCTTCAAAATCGAACCCTCCTCCTCCTTAAACACCCAAGACCGAAAAGGCGGACTTGGACTTTGAATTTGAAGGAGCCTTATCCAAAATGCACGTGATCATCCCTCTGAAAGAAGTCATTAAGATGCCATCTATTAAACAGAGATTTGATAAATTCTTCAAAGGGACAGATGAACCTATGGACCCTCCTATTATGTTACAAGCTTATCACTTTAGGATCTAGTATGATGAACACCCGCCCTTCTTCATGACCTTGCTAATGAATAATAAAATCCGTAACAATTACATGTTAGATTCAGGGGTTGGTGCCAACATGATGTCTCTCAAGGTCATGCAACAATTAGGCTTGAAAGTCACACGACCTTACAGAAATGTGTGTGGCTTTGAATCTAAATCCATACCAACACATGGAGTAGTTGAAAATGTGGAAGTTTTCCTTAAGGAGTACCCCGAGAAAGTAATCCACATTGGCATCATGATAGTAGACGTCCCATATGAATGGGGAATGTTGTTGTCTAGGAAATTTGCCTCAAAGTTGGGTGGAACCCTTGAGATGGACCTCACTTATGTGAATTTACCTTTGAAAAATGGAATAATAGGCCTTCTCCCAAATGTGTCAGTAACCGGAACCCATGTGCAAGAAACTAATCACCCCGTAAAAAATAACAAAGAAAAAGATCCTCCTAAATATGTGCCCTTTGCAAAAATGGAAGATCAGATACAATGGCCCACAAAAGAAAGATACCTGCAACTCCTAGATAAGTATAAAGACAGGGAAGCCGGGACCGTGAAGTTGCAAAAAATAGGAGAAGGTGACATACGGATTCATCCTTCCAAGAAATATGTCTTTACAGTAGAATCCCACCCACCTCCCTCTACACAATACACTAGGGTTGTTCAAGGAACAACCAATTTCAAAATCAGAGAGTACAAGGAGGGGGACGTAGTATGGATGTGGGATACCAATAAAGGGGAGCCTACTAATGTCAAAGGAAGTAGTCAATTTTGGCTTGGCCCTGTTGGGTATGTGTTATATTCTTTGTGCGTAGGGGGGTTAGAGGGGGGGCCGCTAGGCCCCCCCTCGGGGGGTGCAGGGAGGAGGAGCCCCCCGCGTGGGGGTTCGGGGGCAGCGCCCCCAA
>ML781989.1:320363-337648 GCA_009831015.1 Picea engelmannii
GTGTATTATACCATTTGCATTGCATGTTAGTTTGTTTTCACATTCACACTTTTGATTGATTTATTTTAGTCTTATATATTATATGTATGATGGGGTGGAATTATCGCCCCATTTGGTTACTGATATCACTATTGAGATCGAGAAGGTAAATGGTTTATGCCAGATATGCTGAGTTTTTCATGCGCTCTACAGTGAGCACATGTCCCCGAGTTGGAGCCAGATGTTATCTCCCACTTTTAGGGATAACTAGGAGATCATGTCTCGGGGCCCATAGGTCCTAGACTTGGAGTACCGAGATTTAGATCAACTTTAGAGTGGCCTTGGCGGGTCCACCTTTTCCTTCTTCTAGCACCTTTATCTTGTCAACAACAACAACATCCATCACCATCGGCTTGGTCTTGTGTGAGAGGTGGTTCTTGCTCCATGAGGTAATTAGTCCGAGTATCATGGTAAGTGTCACGTTGATCATCAAAACCCTTGAATATGTGCATTTGTTTCCTTTTGTTTCTAACAAATGCTTGGATCTTACACTTTCCCACTTGACCATGTACAGGGGGATTGACAAGATTCCCTAGTAAGCTCGTATCCTTAGGTTTTGGTTTTCCACTGGGGGGGATTTTTGAAAAGCCATCATCCGCTCCCTTCATAACACCACTTTTTCATCTTGCTTCCCGCTCACATATCCCATTCCACTTGTTCGGGCACTGGGTTGACCTCTTTTTAGGACTACACCTTATCTCATGGGAAGAAGGGGCTAAAGGCCCAGAAGGTAAAATCAAGCTGGAAAGAGATAAAATACTAAAAATAAAACCTCGAGAAAAGGCTTCTCAGCAAGAAACAAGAGGGACCTGTAAAAAAAATAAAACAAGACCTAATCAGAGGATGGGGGGTCTCATCATGAGCCAACCTATTAGGTCCATGGGTACCTAGTAGTATGACATTACCACCTGTTGGTTACAACGCCATGGTAGTGACTCTTGGTTGCATGGCCAAGGGAAAGGGGGTCTCATCATGAGCCATCCTTCTCATTTTTGTGAAAGTACTTGTGGTTAACATTGTCACCACTGGTCACCATGCCAGGGAAGTGTCCCCTGATTAGCCTCTTGAAGAAAAAAGCAACATAAAAAAAAAATAATGAATAAAAGGCATGAATGGGCTTGGAAAAATTTGCATCTAGGACAGGTGCAACTCACCTTCTACAAAGGCACCCATAGGTAAATCTTTTCATCCTCTCCCCCCACTACACCCACTTGCTTGGACATCCCTTGACCATGTCACCCACTTACATGGCTTGGATGGGGTCTCTTCTGGAAACTTTCCTCTTCCAATGGACACTAGCCTAATAGGATGCCCTGTCATTTTCTCCAAACTTGTATTGCAGGCTTGTGTAATGTCTTTGATCTTTTGATTGATGTATAAGGAATTTTATGCACATGTTTAATAATATTGTTGATGAGATGTGATTGGAATTGCTATGATCCCTGTGATTGATGATCCCATGGAGGGAGTAGTTATTGATGTGCAGGATCATGCCCTATGGACATGTACCATTTTGGACCAGTACACATGGGGAGATGATCATTTCGAACCTCCATGGGGTTGAAAATCCCATCAGATGGATGCTCAGACCCCATCAGGGGGCAGAGATAGGACAGAGACAGATCAAGGGCTTTGCACTAGAGAAGAGGAGGGCATTCCACCAGTGGCACCTTGGCAAAGCTTGACCTAGGGGGATTGTCCCTTTTTCAGTGGAACATTGGCCTTGTAAGGCCTAGGACGTCACCCATGATGATCACGACGTCATCCATCCTTATGGACATCTTGGGAGGAAGAATTGGAAGTGTTGTCACGTGTGGTAGTTTGGAGAAGCTCAGGGAGGGCTAACGTTTTTCTCTAGGATGCTCCATTTTCCCTAGAAGGGGATAACGTCTCAATTAGAGGGGCTTGATGTCTCCCTTTAGCTTGATTAGAGCTTAATTTTGACCATTTAATGTAAAACATTATGATTTTAGTATGTTGGCCTTGTCAGCATTTTTCATGACCTAAAATGTAAAATTAGGTCATGGTACTGTATAAATGGAGGGTTTTCACCTTCATTTTTATCATCTTCTTTCACTCACTCATAGTGAGGTCTGAAATTTGCGCTAGACTTAGGTTATTTGGATGAAATTGTGAGGCACACTTGTTGAAGGAATATTTTCTTGGCATATTTTGGCATTTCTCTTGGTGGAAGGTGTTACAACTAGGGTTTGTTATGCTTTTCTTGGTGATATGTAAGTGAATTTCTGTAAAACTTCTTGATTGAATGGTTGTATTGTTATTTCTTGCATATATTTTTATAAATTTGCTGAATAAACCGTAGGTGACAAGCACACATCATTGGTCCTTGTCTCATGTCCCCATTAAGAGATTTTTCAGCCATTGTTTGAAGAGGGAAGAGGCTAGCCTTAGCTGCACTCTTCTTTTATCTTCATTTGCTAGCCATTTTTCATTTTCAAGCTAAGAAGAAGGAGACGCATCAAAGCCTAGTTCTTCTACACTTTTATGGGTCGATTTTTCTAGGGTTTGCTGGTAAGGCCTTGCTATAACAACACCTTGATTTTTTCAAACCCTCTTGTTTTAGTTTTATGTTATTTCCTCAACTATTCGTCATTGCCATTGAGTTAAGGAAGGAGGAGAGAGCACCGAGGCCTAGTTCCCCTACACCAAGGTGAGCCTCTCTCCCCTAGGGTTTTGACTTTGAGTCCTTGCCCTAGAAACACCTCAAAGCTTCACCTTCTAGTCCTTAGCAGTATGATCTTTTGATCCTTTAGCTCCTGCATCCTCTACTTTTGACTCCATTAACCCTAAGGCACTGATCTAAAGACCTTTTGTCTTCAGTGAACTTGATCACAAAAACTCTCAAAACTTTGAATCAAACCCAAACTACTAACCCTAGCTTATAAACTAACCTTACTAACCTATTGTTGTCATCTTCCCTTGCTATAATATCAATTTTGCAGCTTACGTTTCTCTTATAAGCAATTGAATGGTGGTTTAAAGGCATTAATTGAATGAATTGTTGATTGTTGCATTGAATTCCACGCTTTCTTAACATTTATTGAAGAAGTGACATTATATATCATTGTTATTTTATAAACATTGAATTCATCAATATTTATTATCTAATTGCTTATATATATCAGATAGTCATTGATTTATATGAAGTACTAACCAAGTGAGTAAGCTTGCATACATCAGTTTCTTGTTTCTTTGTCTCAAGCAGGTGCATCTCTCTTTTTGGTTATACTTTATTATTGGTTGTTATCCGGACTATCCGCTCGGTGGTGACCTGTGAGGGGAGGGAAATTATCTTTGTCCTATAATCCTTTGCCTTCTCAAAACCCCAGGTCATCGGGGACATCTCCCCTAGGCCTTACCTCCCTAAACAGAAAGAACCATCCCATTGAGGTGACATTGGGTGGGATAGGTTCCAGTTACGCCAGTTTGACTACTCTTCATCCATCTACTATCTTAACTACAAACTACGCGATAACAGGTACACAACACAATCATGACTTCTCCTTATGATTCCACACAACCATATAATGGGTCACCCCATTGACTCACATCTACACAACAGGAAACAAATCCCAACATAGAACCATATAATAGATGAGAGAGGTGATGCATGGTCACCTATTCTAAGCACCTTGTTCCTCCTTATGATTAGCCACGAAAACCATATAATGGATTCCCCCATTTCTTTTCATAGCAAAGGAAGACCATACAATAACTAAGAGAGGCGTTGTAGGAATAATAATGGATTTTAGGGTACCTTTTCTAGTTTTTGAGACTAAACACCTCAAACATGAAGTAAGAGAAAGGAAAGAGCACTAGTTGTCGAAGGAAGAGCACGAGGATGACCCACCTTAGCCAAACCCCAAAGGTAGGGGAAAATCACTAAGGATCAATGCATCACATAAAGTTTTTAGGGTTGGCATAAGTCCCCCATTGTGCATTTATTGGACAACCTAGAGGAGAAGGCAAGGGGTCGAAGGGGAACCACCTACGATAAGAGGATTAATGAGGAAGCACGAGGATGACCCACCTTAGCCAAATGCCAAAGGTAGGGGAAAATCACTAAGGATCAATGCATCACATAAAGTTTTTAGGGTTGGCATAAGTCCCCCATTGTGCATTTATTGAACAACCTAGAGGAGAAGGAAAGGGGTCGAAGGGGCGCCACCTACAATAAGAGGATTAATGAGGAACTTGCATATCTCATACTAGAAACATGGTTCTTGAGACGCAGGAATACAAAGTACTCCTTAACCATTGGCACACCGAGGAGTTGATGGCTTGCCACCTAGACTCACTTGGAAAGAGAAGCAAGCCCACTTTTGCAAGAAATCAATGAAGAGTTTCACCAACAAAATGATAAATATTACTCCCTACAACAATAAATGCAAGGTTTAGAATAGGCTCCAACAGATGAAGAAAAGAGAGCACGAGAAGAACAACGACCTAATGAGGACCCCCATCACCCTATCTCCTTGGGTGAAGTGGAAGAATAGCATGCAAATGCTCGATTTCAACTCCACCTCCTTGCTTTATTTCAGAAGTTTTAAAAGTCATGGGACAATTTCTTCTCAAAATTTATTTTTATTCTTGATAGACTGTAAGGGCCAAAAACAAAAATATGTCATATATTGCTTTCCAGGGTTTATATTTTTTGCTACAAAAGCCAAAGGTCATAACGATTTCAATTTTTGTTTTTGATTGTGCTCAAGCCATGAACTACAAACCATAATTTAAAAGAATTTAAGTACTAGCTCCCCTTATTGAATTTCTCACATGCATGTAAATATTATATTGATTATTAAAAGATAAAAACCATTTTTTTATTAACTTTTTAAAAGTGAAAAATATATACAAATTTGTATTTTTAATAATGGATATATATTTTCCATATAGAAAATATAAAATTTACCTTTTTCTCTGGGAAGATATATATATAAAAGTTGGTTCTTATATTTTTAATGAGATCGATGGTATGATATAGGTTGGCAAACTACATAAGACTCTTGGAAAAGTTGAAAAGGAGGCACTTGACTTGTTATCTCGAATGTTGTGCTTTGATCCTGCTCGTCGTTGCAATGCAAAAGAAGCTCTCTCCCATGAATATGTATGTTTCATCTCCTCAATATATATATATATAAACTCTCTCCATGAATATGTATGTTTCATCTCTTTTATATATATATATATATATWTCATCTCATATTTCATCTCATATTCATATTCATATATATATWTCATMTCATATWYATATATATATATTCTWATTACATTGACAACTGTATTGCAGTTTAAAAGCGTGGCGAAACATAATATGGACATAGAATACCAATCACAGACAACAAAGATTTCTAAAAATATATCACAAGTTAATGAAACAAAACATCCRAGCCGCACCCTTCTCCAACTTGAGGTGATTTCTTTCGAATTATTTTGWGCCACAGTTTTCAACATCTCCGATGATACTTCAATTTCTGAATCACAKTTTTCTGAATTTTGATGATGGCAGGAACTGATTCGTCAGTCAAACTGTGTACAAGACACGAGAAAGTTATCTCAAATATTAGGAAATGAAGTTAAAAACCAACGAGAAAATAATAATCCGAAAAAGGAGGATCCAAATTTACGACCTTTGGTCAATAAATATGGCAGTAAAAGGAGAGATCCGCAGAATGTAAAGCAAATCGCCAAGCGTACTAGGTTTGCCTGATTATATCACAGGAATGGAAAGTTTGTCATAATGTATTTGTTTTTATGGTTATTATTATTTATTAAAATTAATTTTAATAAACTGTTTGTTTTTTTCAAGCTTTCACCATATTAGTTTATTAGAATAGATTAACTGTATTTGGAAATATTGGAAATATTTTTTAAACGTTTTGGACTTGCTATACACCGTTTAAAATTAGGACATAACAAATGAATCATAAAGTATTTTTTTTTCATGCTAAAAAAACAGTTTTACTGTTATTCTTTATTAGAATCAAATGAAACTTTCAGATTACATAAAAGTGACTTCAGTGACATGGAAAGTTCTTTCAGCTATGACAGATTTTATCTGTGTGTCTAGACATATTGAAGTTTGCAAATTGTTTCTATGAAGGTCCTTTTTATAGGATTTGCATTTTGCCGGATCTTATAATAGATCATTTTTCTGTTTCTTCATAAAATAACCATAAGGGTTCCTTGAGGGCTTTTTTTTGATCTTATAATAGATCATTTTTCTGTTTCTTCATAAAATAACCATAAGGGTTCCTTGAGGGCTTTTTTTGACAAACTGTCCGCTTCTTTGTTGAACTGTCTGTGGATGTGCATGAAGTTTATCATCTCATAGCTTTTCTTTAAAAATATGATCTTTTCCTTAATATTTGAAACAAATAATAAGAGATGATTTGAATTTTAAAATAATAAAAAAATAAGATTGTTATATCATGATAATTATTATTGATAATTAAGATTAATTTTAATTTTTTAATATTAAAATTAATTAAATAATAAATAATGATAGAAAAAAAAAAGTTATTTATTTTATTGTTTTTGTGATTAAATAATTTGAAAGATATTTTTTTGAGATTTTATAATTGGAATTAAACTTGAGTGGAGAGGTTAAATATCAATTCTCTCAACCATCCAAACTAAATCCAATTGTCAATTTTAAAGATTATTTGCATTACAAATGTTTAGAAAATTAAACTCAATACCTATATATGTGAGGATTTAAAAAGAAAGTGTTTTTGAGTTTTTTTATTAATTTCACATATTTGGCATGTTCTTTCATGTTAAAATGTTTTAGGTCTTTTAGGTTTACACCACCCCATTTTATTATGAAACTCATGAGAGTTTGTTCTTATATTTGCAATACTTGTATTTTTTTCTTTAAATTTTTGCAAAATATCGGATTAATTATTCTTTGTTTTTTCTTATCCTCAATTTTATTATTACTTGACATTTCTCTTTGAATTTAGTTACAACAATACTTTTAATTGTATTGATATTTTGAAGGGCAACATTCTCCACTATTCCCTATTGGTGAAGCCAAAGATTTGTCAGTGACTTTTACAGATGTTTTAAGAAATGTTCCAATAAACCTCTCATTATTTATCGTAATGCCCCTCCAAGACGTTAACAAAAAAAAAAAAAAACACTCAACTTACAATAATGCGGAACACGCACACACACACTTTGCAACATTTTGTATATAAGTAATAATTATCTTCGCAACAATTACATAAACATAGGAATCATTTAGCATTGTCATGGAACGATGTAATCACTAATTCTTTACATTAAGTTTCATAATGCTTAAAATATTTCAATTTAAAAAACAAAACACACAACTTACAACAATGTGGAACACACACACACATACACACACTTTGCAACATTTTGTATATAAGTAATAATTATCTTCGAAACATTTACATAAGCATAGGAATCATTTAACATTGTCATGGAACGATGTAATCACTCATTCTTTACATCAAGTTTCATAATCCTTAAAATATTTCAATGTAAAAAACAAAACACACAACTTACAATAATGTGGAACACACACACACACACACTTTGCAACATTTTTTTATATAAGTAATAATTAGCTTTGCAACATTTACATAAGCATAGGAATCATTTAGCATTGTCATGGAACGATATAATCACTAATTCTTTACATTAAGTTCCATAATCCTTAAAATATTTCAATGTAATATACTCAACAAAATATGTCAATATGCAGTTCAATTTGCTTAATACATACTTAAAAAATGTGAATTTCAAGTCCCAAATGACTCAACTTCTTATATGGCATTAACAATCCCTTAATCATGGTAACAATTCTCTCTCTCTCTCTCTCTCTCTCTCTCTCTCTCTCTCTCTATATATATATATATATATATATATATATATATCAAATTTTAAGTAATATAACAGTTGAAACAACTCTCTTTCATCTCACCATGACCCTGTCTACTATGTTGGTCATAGTTATACAACAAACTAAATAATGACTAATCAAGAATGCATTTCAATCAAAAATTTGATGCATACAAAATTCTCTTTGAATGCTCTTTCCCTATGCATGCAAATATAAAAATTCTTCTTTTATTTTCTCATATTGGAGGAGGATTACCATTAATTCAATATTTAGATTATAACTATTATAATTCAAAAGTTCAAGTTTCAACAATGCAAAAATATTGGTCTACTGACTTGATGCATACAAAAGCCTCTTTGAATGCTCTTTCTCTATGCATGCAGCTGGATAAAAAATCTTCTTTTCTTTCCTCATATTCGAGGAGGATTACCATTAATCCAATGTTTATATTATAAGTATTACACTTCAAAAAGAGTTTCAACAATGCAAAACAATCGGTCTACTAACTAGAAATCAATATGAACTCTCTAAAGAACAAATAGAGACAATAAAAATAGTCAAATGATTTATTAAACACGGTTTATATCAAAATACTAACACTATAAATCTCATCCCATCATTCCCTCTTGAAGTAGAACATAACAACTAGAACAATTCAGACATTTTCTTCAAACAATTCAATTGTTCACCTACATGACTCAACCATGGGTTTCCTAAGAGTAATTAGAAATCATATGGATGCGACCACATGTTTTATATGGGTAACTAACATTTGAATACATTTTTTGCTTCTACAAGGTGAGATCACAATTCACAATTTGTTTTCCAGACAAAAATTTTAAGCAATCATTCACTATGGGATTTTCTATAGGGGTTAGACTAGTCCTGAAGCTTATTATAAGAGTTCTAATAATCAAATTCAACTCTTAAAACACATTCTATTTTCTTTGGATTTTTTTTAGAAATTTCAAACCCTAAATACCAATTTCCAATTTTCTAAAGAAATGAAAATGCCTTTACAAATTTCAGTCTGACATACCTGTTTACATAAGGTTGTAGAATATCCTCCCTTTATGATTATTGAGTTCCAAACTTGATCCAAGTATCAATTCTAAAACTTCTCTACCAAATATATAATTTTCTTACCTACCCTACCAACTCCCAAATAGGTACTCTTCTTCCCCAGGGACCCCTAATCTACAATGGGTTGTATGAGAAGAATACAAAAATTAACATTTAAATTGTGTGGATCCTCTAGAGCATATGAGGTCCCCAAATCCTAAGTACATATACAATCTTGACCAACTCAACATCAACTCACCAAAAAAAAAATCAACATTATGACATACATCTAGTATTAGGTTGCAAAAATGTGGTTTCTTAACAAGCCCAATTCTTCTTTCTTGTATAGCCTTTGAGGATTATGACATTTGTCCATATTATGCAAAATATTAATTATTTTAATTACTAAATGCATATTATTCACCCACCCATGCATCAACATAAGTACTTCTTTATTTAAAATGAAAAATAGAGATTGTTCATCACATCCTAACCTCTTCTCTTAAATTACTATCTCTTAGATGTTTCCTAGATCCTTTTTCTTTTTCCTCATTGAGTGGGTGCACATGAAATCACTATTTTCTATTTAAATAAAATTGCTTTCCTTTCAATTGAACTTACCCATTTCGATATGCATTTTCATTTCCAATTTTAAAATAAATTATATTTCCCTTTTTACCAAACATGTGAATAAGTCTATATGACCAATCAAACCTCTTATGCAATTCATTCAATTTCCCATAATAAAATAAAATTTGTATGCCAAAGGATAGATTTTCTCTTAATGTATTCATATATTCAAGTATGGGTGTGTGCACAAAGTTGGTGTCTGAAATAGTGGCAAGGGGATCATCAGGAACGTGTACTCATAGGAACGCATGTGTGTTCTTATAAACGAACACACGTTCCTAACCCTATAGGTTTGGAAGTGCCCAAACCTCCACTCAGCTTTCCATGTAGTTTTAGTGGCAGGAACATGTGTGCACTTCTAAGAGAGTGTGCATGTTCCTAAGAAAACACGTTCCTAGGAATACCTGCACGTTCCTCTACTAAACATTTTTTAAAGGGATGTGAGCATGATTTGTCCTCATTTGCACAAATCGTGCTCACGTTTTTACCCTCATTGAACAAATAGAAAGGAGAAACAAGGTGAGGATCTTGCCACCGTGTCCCAGCCGTTCCAGGTATGTTTGATTTCTCTTATTTTTCTCCCAATTTAGTCACTTCCAATTTAGTCTTTTGCTCCCAAGAATCTAAATTAAAGAAATTTTCTATTTTCTATTTTAATTAAAAAAATAGCCTAATTTACATGCCATGGCTTATTAAATTGCAGCCTATATAATAAACTGGGACCCGGAGACAATGTAAACCACTCAGAAGAAAACCAATGAGAGAAAAACCCCAACCCACCACAACCACCCAATGTAAACACTCAAATTGATGAGGGGTTGGTTATGTTAAGAACCCTTGAGGAACAATTAAGGGACACTAGAGAGCCTAGCAGAGTCTCCTTAGCCTCTTATTTGGACGTCATTGTGAAGTCCATTACAAGTGCCCAAGGGAAACTGACCTCTATTTATGATTATAGGGAAAGAATGTATGAGTACTATAACATTGTTTTGTATAGAAACCAAGAACAAATATTTTTTGTTTTTAGGGATTCTAGAAATGGACAAAAACTACCATTGACCAAGAAACACATCTCCATCGATTGGTGCATCCATCCCCGGATTAGTCAAAATTGGATGAGTAGGTGGTATATGGTATATGATAAACTTCCATCCAATAACAGGGAGGTGCCCTTATATTTTCTAAGAAAATTATGGGCTAAGTTTATTTTGGGTAAGCATGTCAATTACTTTGACATGGGTGACTTCCAAGGGGTGGGTCAAGGGTCTGCACGGGACTGAGAGCATTCTAGGAACAATCCCGTGTTAGGTCCTTGTCTCCCTAGGTGAAGGCCTGAACCCCCTACACAAAATACTCCTATTGTAGAGAGCTTGCAGTAGGTACAACTAGCCATTTCATCATTGACTTGTATCCTAGTGCAACACACTAGATTTGTTGTACTATCTCAGTATGAGGTTCCTTCCAGTGAAATTGATAGAGGGGTTGGAGCTTCAGCATGCATAAGAGAGTACAGTGAGTAGAGGGCACATGGACATAGCATTCATCCATGTGAACCTCAGATGCTCGAGCTACGGGAAGATATGATATGGGCCTATAGAGCCCAGTGGATGGCATGGCTTCATGGAGGAGGTTAGTGTCTTAAGCCTTTCTATGTTATTCATTGTTATATATTTATTTTGTATTATGTGTATTTATATGAATATTTTATTGTATGTTGTTTTGCAATTGTTACATATGAGTAGTAGACCATCTATGTCCATGGATGCATCAGTTTCTAGCCCCACCATTGATGCAGCAGTAAAGGCAACTTTCTCATTGGGCGCACCCCACACACAGGTTTGCGTCACATTTGATACATTCACCATAGTCATTTCTTTATTTTATGGCATCCTCAGATTTTTAATGTTCTTGTGTTTCTATAGTATTTGGGACTAGGCCATGTCAAGGAATGTCCATCTGGGATGGAAAAATCACCTGCATCACAAGTATCATGTGTAGAGTTTAATATCCTATAATTCTCAAAAAAAAAAAATCATGTTTTTGAATTTGACTATTTGGTACTAATAGTTCAATATTATTAATATGTATGCAGGTTGTTGGCACATTTTCTAGTTATAGTACTACTGCACTCCCTGGGCACCTCAGATTTTCTTTTGGGTTACATTTCTCCATGCTTGGGGAGTTGCAATCACTTGTACATCCTATGGGGGTCTATCGTAGTCAACCCCCAACATCTATTTTATTGCACACATCCTCAATGGATTCACACACAGGCCACCCATCCACACCACCTCTTCCATTGCATCCTTCCACAATGGATGCACTTTTATGCCGCCCATCCCCACCACCATTTCCATCGTCCCCATCTACTGAGGCTACCAAATTAGAGGTTTCCTTGGAGCAGGTAGTACAACCTAGTGCTCCATATGCTATTGAATCTCCATTGAGGCCTGAGATATTCATGGTGAGATAACGTGTTGATGATCATTTTTTATGTATCATGAATTTGATTTTACGTATATTTATTTAATTTTCTTGACTTGATCCTTATAACTAATGCAAGGTGGCATCGCGGAGAGATTGGGGTCATAGAGGAGGGTAACACCCTCGTGATTGACAATAGCATATGAGATGAGTTGTCTTAGGCTAAATTATAAAGTATCATTTTGTATGTTTATTAATTCATTGAGGAAAAAAACTTATAACAATGTGTTTTCTTTGTGCAGTCTCCATAGTGTTGAAGCACACTCAGGCCTAGAACCACTCGAGGTGCTTCTTAGAGAAAGAGAAGAAAGCTAGATTTCCAGGATTATCTTGAGGGTAGTTAGGGTGGTAGTGGTCAATGATTGACCAACAACTGCCATTTTATATCTAGGCCACCATATGGATGTTTTTTATGTTAGGGAACTTGTTTTCGCTTTGTATATTGGGCACGAGGTGCCATTTTGTAAAAAATATACAATACACACACACACACACACACACATTTCATGGCACACTTTTTATGAATCTCATTGTTTCTGCATTTTATGTTGAAGAATATATGAATTTCAAAGTGCATGAATTTTATGTGTATTAATCCCTTGATTTTTTTTCTAAAGTGATTATAAATACTTGTGTTATGCATTAACAAATATCTATGGTGGAAAAGATTGCTAAGTGCTAAATCCATAAGAAATTAATGGTTCTCAAGTAGAATTGTTTTCTAATCAACCATGAATCTCTACATCATCGATAGATCATTCCTTCTGAATTATTTGCATGAACTCACAACCAACAATATGGACTACCTCTTGAATTATCTCCATCTAAATCCAATGACAATCCTCCCTCAATTAGTTGTCACTTTTAAATATTGTGACCTAAAAAATGGCATATTACAATACTTTATTATAGAAATAAATTTTCTCATTTATCTTCTACATATTTGTAAATCACTTAACAATCTTAGCTCAATGTTATGTCAAATTAACCTCCAAATATAGTACTAGAATTACTCTATTATGAAAATTACATAAGCTAAAACTCAATTATGCAAGTACAAAACATTTGAACAACCCAAACACTTCATATATATTTAGAATATGAAGTACATGCAGCTACTAATATCTTATCATGGGTTATTACAAGTTGGGCTATTCAAACCCTAGTGAGGGAAACCATAAGATAACATTAGCCAATATCTCACTCCATTAGATATCATCAACAAGCTAGCATACATAATGGTAAGTCCTTTTTGGAACCTACATTTGTATCCCACAATTGTACAAGATCAACTCTCTATATCTTATCGATAAAAAGAACATTAGGTAGCACTAGGGTTTTCAAATGCCATAAAACCCTAACTTCTTATCTTACTAGAGATACAAGATAAAAGTCTTTATTTTCTCCTCTAGGTATAAGTCTCCTTAGGACAAAATATTGACCCTAGTATTCCCTTGACATTCCTTTCAGAACCCTAGTTGTTAGTTTATTAGTTGATTCAATCCATAATTTGACCATTTTCTAGGGAACTCACATTATTCCCCTTTTTCTATGCATGACATATATAAAATCATATATAAAATCATTTGATTTATGTGTAACCATTCATAAATACCAAAACAACTAGTTAATGACTCATTAATGCACTCATGTTTGTTTAGGTTGTGTAGTGGGTATATGTAAATTTTGTTAAACCCATCAATTATTAATAAAATTTATTCAATCTTCCATGATGTCCACTAAACATATTGATTTTGATCAATACAATGAGAGAGTTCAAATTGAAACTAGATATTAGAATGGGTATCATTTTCCACCTACAAATAAAGGTTTTGAGGTTACATTTCATGACACACCATAGAATAATGCTATGCTACAAACATTCCTCCAAGGAGACTTGAAACCATTATTCTTTTCCCTTCAACATCTATGAGAGTTTATTGCACATTCCTACCCAATTTTTGGGTTAGATCACACAAGGAGACAAAGGACCCTCCCAAACCCAATCCCACAAACCTGTTAATGCCATGACATTTCCATGTCATTCCATTACCATGCCTTTCCATGCCTTTCCAAGACATGCGATGGCATGCCATTTCCACGCCATTTCCATTCCTTTCCATGCCATGCCATTGACATGCCTTTCCAAGCCATTCCATTTCCATGCCTTTTCATGCCATGCCATTGCATCCGATTTCCATGCCATGCCTTGCGATTTCCATGCCATTGGCATCCCTTTCTATGCCATGCCAATGTTATGCTTTGCCATGCCATGCCATTTCCATGTCAATGTCATGCATTTCCAAGCCATGCCATGGAATGCCATTTTCATGCCTTTCCAATCCATGCCATGTCATTCCATTGGCATGTATCTTCCCATGTATTGTCATGTAGTTTCCCATGTATTGTCATGTAGCTTCCCAATTTAACCTATACAACAATAAATATAACTTTCCATAACATTATGCAAGGAAAAATTCAAATACAAATGTGGATTGCAATGAAACAAGAACAACAAAAAAGAAACATTTCTCATCCCAAGAAATAAAAAACATTTTTTTAGGGACATATGACTTAAATTTATAACACAAAGTTCCTTTCCATCCAATGAAGTGGTTATGACATTTTAATTTCCTTTCCTTACCTTGCCTTGCCACACCATTTCTATGACATTCCATGCCATTAACATACCTTGACAAGCCATGCCATAACATGTCATGTTCATGCCTTTCCTTTCCATGGAATTACATCCCATTCCATTGCCACGCCATTTCCATGCCTTTCCATGCCATGCCTTGCCAAGCCATGCCATCGCCATGGCATTGCCTTGTAATGTCATGCCATTGCATCTCATTGCCATGCCTTTCCATTTACATGCCATGCCATTTCATTTCCATGTCTTTCCATGCCATGGATTTTCCATTCCTCTCCATGCCATAGAATTACCATTCTTCTCCATGCCATGCCATTTTTATGTTAATTATATGTCTTTCCAAGCCATTTTCATGGCATACCATTTCCATGTCATGCCATTTCCATGTCATTTACATTCCATGCCATTGACATTCCTCACTAATCCAATAAATGATATTAACTAAGTTACAACAAGACAAATATAACATCCCTTAAAACAAGTAATCATTAAATTAAAGGGGTATGAAAATGAAAGCCTAAACTAGGGTTTAGATAACAAATGCTTTCTGAAAGGAAAGATGGCACATAATAGCCCTAGAATATTCAAGACATCAATCCCTAAAGGGATGAAAAAATGACATAAAGGTAATAAAAGGTGTCAAGGTGTATTCTAAGGGTGAAAAACGACAACTAAACCCTAGACGTCAAGCTAATAAGGCTAGAAATCGAGGGTGTGTCCTAATCTAACCATGAAATTGAGGGTTGCAATACAAGGTTAATTCATGAAGAATACAAGATAACATGCAATATCACCACTTTGATAAAACATGTATTTAACACATTTAAGAAATAACCATCAACGACTTAGAAAGAGCACATACTAGGAAAATCAATGACATAGACCTGGACCTTGCCTTATCTTGCCTTGTCTTGCCAAGCCATGACTTGTCTTGCCAAGCCATGCCTTGCCTTGCCAAGCCATGCCTTGCCTTGTCATTCCATGCCATGCCTTTCCTTTCCATGTCATGTCTTTCCTTCCCTTTACATGCCATGCCTTTTCTTGCATTGTCTTGCCATGTCATGCCATGCCTTGCCTTGCCTTGTCATTCCTTTCCTTGCTTTACCGTACCTTGCCTTGCCTTGACATGACATGCCATGACATGTCTTGTCTTGCCTTTCCTTGCCATGTAATGTCATGTCTTGCCTTGCCTTGTCAAGCCATGCCTTGAAAAGGCATGGAAAGACAAGGAATGGCAAGGAAATGCATGGTATGACATGGCAAGACATGACATGGCAAGGCATGGCATGGCATGAAAAGGAAAGGAAATGCATGTCATGGAATGGCATGTCATGGAAAGGAAAGGCATGGTATGTAAAGGCATGGAAAGACAAGTGAATGCAATGCCAAGTCATGCCTTTCCAAGCCATGTATTTCCTTTCCAATCCATGTCTTACCTTTCCATGACATTCCATGTCTTGCCTTGCCATGCCTTACCTTCCCATGCCATGACTTTCTGATCTAAAAATGAAGAAGACTTGAAAAACTTGAATAATTATTGCAAGTGAAATGTTATGTGTTTAAAGCAACCGGATCAATTTGCAACACATAATTAAGTATTACTTATGTAAAATACACATAGACAGCAGCATAAAACAATGAACATCAGCACATAAACACAACAACTTGATAAAGGAGTTCACCCCTCTTCGGGCTACATCTCCTGGTCCAGCTTCCAATGGATCATTATTATTAAATTGCTCAAAGTGCTTAAAAACATGCCTTAAAATGCTCAAAATGACAAACCAACTGCTCCGATGGCTTCCCAGCATCCCAAAACCCCTATCTGGGCTCTTTCGGCACCTGAAACGGTCGAAAAATGAGAAAGATATGCTTCCTTGAAGTCTCCTTCTCCAACTTGTTGTCTCTGGTTCTACAAATTGTACTCCTCCTTGAGAAAACCTGGCTCACACGCTTATTTAAGCGTAAAAACTCAGTCCCGTGCATAACCGCGCACCGGTACAAACTGTAGGACGGTTAAGGGCGCGCCAGCCCCTAACTGCCTAGGCACTTGGGCGCATGGTGCATGGAACCATAGGTTAGGCTCAAAAGTAGTTTAACCGTTATAACTCCCGGGTGGTTAACCCACCGGTCAAACCATACACGCGCTTACCCAAAGGTTAAAACATTCCCACGCACATATTTTAAATACAATGGCAACATATATATATATATATATATATATATATATATATATATATATATATATATGCATTGCAATGTAATACATTGCAATACATTACAATGTAATATTTATAACGCGCGTGCCAAAGGTTTGGGTTTAACATATGTGGTTGTATGTACAATGATGTGTCCACGGGTCGGGGCTTAGCCCCGGCCTGTCCCCCCTTTCCAACTATTACAACATATAACTTTAAATAAATGTGCGTTGGAATATGAAACAAGGAACACGGGTCGGCATAATGGTTAGCGGAAATTGCAAAGTCATATGTGGTGGGAGGTTCGGGGGTCGAACCCCGTGGC
>ML781989.1:342566-375126 GCA_009831015.1 Picea engelmannii
ATATATATATATATATATATATATATATATATATATATATATATATATATATATATATATGCATTGCAATGTAATACATTGCAATACATTACAATGTAATATTTATAACGCGCGTGCCAAAGGTTTGGGTTTAACATATGCGGTCGTATGTACAACGATGTGTCCACGGGTCGGGGCTTAGCCCCGGCCCGTCCCCCCTTTCCAACTATTACAACATATAACTTTAAATAAATGTGCGTTGGAATATGAAACAAGGAACACGGGTCGGCATAATGGTTAGCGGAAATTGCAAAGTCATATGTGGTGGGAGGTTCGGGGGTCGAACCCCGTGGCCTCCATTAGTTTTACATAGTCATTATAAGCCAACCAACGAGGGACACGTGGCACCCAAGCATTGGGCCACGTGCCCTCATACCATTTGCTGCCAATGCAACACGTGTCATCACCGTATTCTCCAATGAACAACCAACCAGCAGTTGCCACATCACCTCTGTACGGTCTGTACAGTCCTGCCACGTCATCGTACAGACTGTATGGACAGGTACAGTCAACATCCCAAAATTTTGCTTGTTTGGATTGACGGACAAATCACGATATCTCCTCCATACGGACTCTGTTTGCGAAAGTAAATATACCGCCGAAATCAGGAAGACGAGACAGACGCAATGGCACTGTTTTCGTCACATTCCGAGCACTTTGAAAATTGAGCAAAATTTGATCCCCTGATCACTTTCCTTTCCTTTCACTTGCCATGCCATGCCATGACATGACATGCATTTCCTTGCCATGCCATGCCATTCCATGCCTTGCCTTGCCTTTCCTTCCCATGACATGCCATTTCCATTCCTTGCCTTCCCATGCCATGGCTTGACCTACCTTCACTTTCCATTCCATGGCATGCCTTGCCATGCCTTGTCATGCCATGTCTTTCCATGCCTTGCCATTCCATGCCATGCCTTGCATTTCCTTTCCATGTCTTTTCTTTCCATGCCATTCCATGACATGGCATGCAATTCCTTGCCTTTTCTTGTCTTGCCATGGAATTCCATGCCTTGCCTTGAATTTCCAATCCATGTATTTCCTTGCCAAGGCAAGGCAATGCATGGCATGGCATGTCATGGCATGGCATGGAAAGGCATGGAAATACAAGTGAAGGCAATGCCAAGCCATGCATTTCCTTTTCAAGCCATGCCTTTCCTTACCATGCCATGCCTTTCTTTTCCATGCCTTGCCTTCCCATGCCATGACTTTCCTTTCCTGCACTTGCCATGCCATTCCTTTCCCTTCCTTGATTGCCATGCAATGTCGTGCCATGCATTTCCTTGCCTTTCCTTCCCATGTCATGCCATTTCCATGCCTTTCCTTCCCATTCCATGACTTTTCTTACCTTCACTTTCCATGCCATGCCTTTCCTTTCCATGCCATGTCATTCCATGCCTTTCCTTTCCTTTCCTTGTCATGCCATGCCTCTCCTTTCCATGCCATGTGTTTTCTTTCCTTGACATGCCTTTCCTTGTCATTGTCATGCTTTTCCTTGTCGTTCCATTCCATTTCCATGCCAATGCTATGCCTTTCCAAGCCATGCCATGGCATGACATTTCCATGCCATTGTCATGCCATGTCATTGTCATTCCATGCCATTGTCATGCCTCACCAAGCCAATAAATGATATTAACTAAGTTACAATAGGAAAAATATAATTTCCATGCCTTGCATTGCATTCACTTTCCATGTCATGCCTTTCCATTCCTTGCATTTCGTTGCCTTACCTTGCCTTTCCATTCCATGCATTTCCATGCCATGCCATGTCATGTTATGTCTTGCCTTTCCATGCCATACCTTGCCTTTCCTTTCCATGAGATGACATGCATTTCCTTTCCATGTCATGCCTTTCCATGCCATGTCATGCCATGACATTCCTTTCCATGCCATGACTTTCCCTTCCATGCCATGCCATGTCTTTCCTTGCCATGACATGCCTTTCCTTTCCATTCCATGCCTTTCCATGTCATTCCTTTCCTTTCCATGCCATGCCTTTCCATGTCATTCCTTACCTTTCCATGCCATGCCTTTCCATGTCATGCCTTGCCTTTCTTTCATTTTCCATGACATGCCATGTTTTGTCTTTCCTTGCCTTTCCATTCCATGACATGAGATGCCATGCCTTGCCTTGCCATGCCATGCCATGCCTTGCCTTGTCATGCCATGCCTTGCCTTTCCTTGCCATGCCATGCCTTGCCTTGCCATGCCATGCCATGCCTTGTCTTGCCATGCTTTCCATGCCATGCCTTGTCTTGCCATGCTTTCCATGCCATGCCTTGCCTTGGATTTCCAAGTCATGCCTGGTCTTTCATTGCATTTCAATGCCATGGCATTTCCTTTCCTTGCCATTTCCATGGCATTGCCATTGTTTGTAAAAATATAGTTATTTTCATCATTAGAGAGAATTTTTTATCAAGTTAATTTAATAAAAAAAATAATTCCATTCATGTATCATAGCTTCTTTTTTTCCTGAAAAAATAATGTTTGTATTAAATGAACAACTTCAATACATAAAAATTACAATCAAAGGATTCATTAAGCATGTAATTATACAACTTGTTATCCCATCTATCTTAGATAAAAATACTTGCATGAGAATTTCAATGTCATGTCATAAGCTCTCTTTATTCATATATCTAAGGTATTTTCATAGTTGTGAAACATGGATTATCATAATTAATAGGATTTACCTAGACCTAGGCCTATCCTTGCCTTGCCTTGCCTTGCCATGTCTAGCTTTGATTATCCTTGTCATGTCTTGCCTTGGCTTGCATTGCCTTTCTTTTCATTTCCTTGCATTTCCATACATAGACCTAGACTTATACCAAGACATTTCATTGTCATGCCTTTCCATGTCCCTAAATGGCTTGAGGAGGTGAGTTGCAACTTGTGATAAAACTCAAACCGAGACTCGGATGGACAAACCGTTGGTTGCATTCAATCCAAGGCACTGGGTTTCAGCTAGTGGGGCCCATCCATTGTCATTCTGTTGACCAGAAAACCATTTGTTGGAGGATCTCAGGAACTAGGGCTTTGCTCAATGAGGCATAGTGCAATTTTTGAACGAGAGGTTGATTTTCAAGAACATTGTGCTGGGAAATTATGGATATTGTAGTCACGTGGGACTTGGAAAAATAGATGTGTGGGAGCTTACAGAACTTTGTTATGCTGCTCGGTTTTCATTTTATGCCCTTACCAAATTGTCGACATGTCCCTGAATGGCTTGAGGAGGTGAGTTGCAACTCACGATAAAACTCAAACCAAGACTCAGATAGATGAACTATTGGTTGAATTGGATCTTGGGCATTGGGTTTCATCTAGTGGGGGCCATCCATTGTCATTTCGTTCACCGAAAAACCATTTTTTGGATGAGCTTCGCCACTAGGGTTTTTCTCAATGATGCATAGTGAAATTTCTAAATGAGATGTCGATTTTCAAGAACACTATGTTGGGAAATTGTGGGTAGTGTAGTCATGTGGGTCTTGGAAAAATATGTGTGGGATCTTATGGAACCCTGTTATGCTTCTCGGTTTGGATTTTATGCCCCTGGTCCAAATTTTCAACATGTCCCTGAATGGATTAAGAAGGTGAGTTGAAACTCACGATAAAACTTGAATCGAGACTCAGATGGACAAACTATCAATCGCATTGGATCAAAGGTATTGACTTTCAGCTAGTGGGGCCCATCCGTTGTCATTCCATTGATCGAAAAATTGTTTGTTGGAGGATCTCTGGCACTAGGGTTTTTCTCAATGAGGCATAGTGCAATTTCTAAATGAGAGGTCAATTTTCAAGAACATTATGCTGGGGAATTGTGGGTAATGTAGTCACGTGGGCCTTGTAAAAATAGACATGAGGGAGTTTATAGAACTTTGGTATGCTACTAGGTTTGGATTTGCACCAAATTGTCGACATGTCCCTGAATGACTTGAGGATGCGAGTTGGAACTCATGATAAAACTCAAACTGAGACTTGGATGGATGAGTCTCCAGTTGCATTGGATCCAGGGCACTAGGTTTCAGCTAATGGGGCCCATCTGTTGTCATTATGTTGACCAGGAAACCATTTCTTGGAGGATCTTTGACACTAGATTTTTTCTCAATGAGGCATAGTGCAGTTCTAAACGAGAGGTTGATTTTCAAGAACACTCTGCTGGGAAATTGTGGGTAGTGTAGTCACGTGGGCCTTGGAAAAACAAACATGTTGGAGCTTACAAAACTCTGTAATGTTGTTTGGTTTGGATTTTATCCCCCTGGACCAAATTTTTGACATGTCCATGAATGGCTTGAGGATGTGAGTTGAAATTCAATATAAAACTCAAATCGAGACTTAGATGAATGAATCGTCGATGGAATTGGATTTGGGGCACCAGGTTTTAGCTAGAGGGTCCCATCCATTGCCATTTTGTTGCCCAAACAACAATTTGTTAGAGGATCTCCAGCACTAGGGTTTTTCTCAATGATTATTACATATGTTTGCAAGGCATGGCATGGCATGGAAAGGCATGGCATGGAAATTCATGTCAAGGAAAGGAAAGGCATGGAATGGAAAGGAAATAAAAGGTATGGCAAGGAAAGGAATGGAATGGCATGTCATGGCACATGAAGGAAAGGAAAAGCATGGAAAGGCAAGGAATGGCATGGCATGTAAAGAAAAGGCATGGCATGGCATGGAAGGCATGGCATGGAAATGAAAGGCAATGATGGCATGGAAAGGAAAGGAAATACAAGGCATGGAAAGACATGTCATTGAAAGGCAAGGCATGGCATGGAAAGACATGTCATTGAAAGGCAAGGCATGGCATGGAAAGTGAAGGCAATGGATGACATGGCAAGTCATGGCAAGTCATGGAAAGTCATGGCAAGGCATGGCAAGGAATGGCATGGAAAGGAAAGACAAGACATGGCATGCCATGGCATGGAAATCCAAGGTATGGCATGGAAAGGAAATCCATGGAATGGAAAGGAAATGCATCGCATGGAAAATCATGGCATGGAATGGAAAGGCATGGGATGGCAAGGCAAGGCATGGCATAGCATGGCACGTGAAGGAAATTCATGGCAAGGAAATGCATAACAAGGCATGGTAAGGCATGGCATGGAAAGACAAGGAAAGGCATGGCATGACATGACACATGAAGGCAAGGAAAATCATGGCATGGAATGGCACGACACGTGAAGGCAAGGCAAGGCATGACAAGGAAAAGAAAGGAATTGAAAGGAAAGGCAAGGCATGGCAAGGAAAGGCATGGCATGGCATGGAAATGAAAGGCAAGGAAAGTGAAGGAAAGGAAATGTGTGGCATGGAAATTCAAGGCAAGGAAAGGCAAGGCATGTGATGACATGGAATGGAAAGGAAAGGCATGGCATGGCATGGCATGGAATGGCATGGCATGGAATGGCATGGCATGGCATGGCAAGGCATGGCATGGCATGACACGTGAAGGAAAGACATGGAAAGGCAAGGTATGGCATCGCATGGAAAGGTAAGGCATGGCATGGCATCGTATGTCAAGGCAAGGAAATGGATGGCATCACATGGCACGTGAAGGCAAGGCATGGCAAGGAAAGGCAAGGCATGGCATGATATGGTAAGGCAAGGCATGGAAAGACAAGGCATGGCATGGTAAGGAAATACAAGGCATGGGAGGGCAAGTCAAGGCATGGCATGTGAAAGCAAGGCATGGCAAGGAAAGGCATGGCAAGGAATGACATGGAATGGAAAGGAAAGGCATGTCTTGGAAAGGTGTGTCATGCAATTCCATTGCAATGCCATTGTCATTCCTTGTCATGCCATTCCATTTCATGCCATTTCCATGCCAATTTTATTCATTTCCATGCCATGCCATTTACATGCCAATTCTCTTCATTGCAAAGGCAAGGCATGGAATGACATGGCATGGTGTTAATATTTATGCCAATATTATAGTTCTTTGCATTTCAATAGATAACAGCAACATAAATACAAGATCATTGAGAAATACACAATCACAAGAGACACAACATTTATCCTGGGAAACCCTCTAGGGGAAGAAAACCCAACAATACTTCCTTATTATAGATAGCCAATACAATGCCAAGAGATAACTTAAGCTAATACAGAATATCCTCTCCCAAATATGCACCACTCTCTCTCTTTCTTCTCCAACTACAATTCTGAAACTTGTCTCTCAAATGAGAAAGTGAGTTGTGTGTCTAAGTGAGGTGTTGGCCTCTTTATTTATACAAGACTAACACGTGTGAAGTGTCTCTTCATTCGCAGGGCCAACTTCTCAAACTGAGTGGTTATAAACATCTATTATGGGGCCTCTTTAATATATGTTGGGGCCGACTTCTTATTCTGCCTATTATAATTATCATTTGACCAATCCACAAAAGGGGATTTGGTCCTATTACAATATCCGACATGATCAATCCACAATGGGGATTGATCCAATGAATAATATATCAGATAATAATAAGAATACACTTTGCAGTTACATTATTTCAACACTCCTCCTTAACAAGAAGGGTATTCTTGAACAGCATCAGGCGAGAGAGAGGTCTGCATCATCAACGGCATCAGGAGGGGAGCATCATTAATATCATCTTGGAGCACTAACTGGAATATCTATAAATCATCAGAATTTTTCTTCATTGGCAGGCATCGTCATTCTCAAAGGAATGCAATCATCATCTACATCAATATGGATTAGTATAAAACTAATACATCATCATCATCACAGCATGAGGCTAGCTCATCATCATCATACTAGAATGGATTTACATCACAGCTATCAAGTCGAAAGCACGGTTCTAGTCTTGTCTCATAGTCTTGCTTTATGTCACAACAATAAAGATGGAAGTAAGATACACATCTTGCTTTACGTCACAACCATGAGGTAGGAAGCATGATGCTAGACTGGCTTTACGTCACAGCTATCCAGCCGGAAGCACAGTGCTAGTCTCATCTCATAGTATTGCTTTACATCACAACAATAAAGTTGGAAGCAAGATACTCATCCTACTTTACATCACAACCATAAGGTCAGAAGCAGGATGCTAGACTAGCTTTACATCACAGCTATCTAGCTAGAAGCACAGTGCTAGACTCATCTCATCATCTTGATTTACGTCACAACCATAAGGTCGGAAGCAAGGAACATGTCCTGCTTTATGTCACAACCATCAGGTCAAAAGTAGGGTACTAGACTTGCTTTACGTCACAGCTCTACTGCTGGAAGCATAGTACTAGTCATATCACATCATCTTGCTTTATGTCACAACCATAGGGTCAGAAGCAAGGTATATGTCCTACTTTATGTCACAACCATAAGGTCGGAAGCAGGGAATATCTCATCACAACAACTACTCCCTCTTTCAAGAAAGGTCCTTTCGGACTATGCCAATCTTATCTCGAAAGTACTCAAACTTTACATGAGATAGGGGCTTGTTCAACACATCAACAACATGTTCATCCATGCTAATGTACTGGAGCTTTATGGCTTCTCTATGCACCATGTCATGGATGTAATGATAACAGATCTCTGTGTGCTTCGACTTATCATGAAATACAGGATTCTCTGTCATCTTTATGCAGCTTTGGTTGTCACATAGGATCGAGGTTGCTTCCATCTCTACTTCAAATAGACCGGTCAACAACTTTCGAAGCCATATAGCTTCGCAGCTAGCAAAACATGCAGCAATGTATTCTACTTATGTTGTGCTGAGAGAAATGTTGGATTGCTTCCTACTTTTCCACGAGATCATGGTTTATCTCAAATTGAAACAACATCCAGAAGTTCTTTTCCTGTCAGCAATTCTTCCTACCCAATCTAAATCAGTGTATCCACTCAATGTGAAATCATGATCTCCATCATAACTGAGACCACAATCTAATGTACCCTTAAGGTACCTCATCACATGTTTTGCAGCCACAAGGTGAACATGTCTGGGCTCTACCAGAAACTGAATCAAGGTGTTCATGGAAAAACAAACGTCTGGTCTAGTGTTCATCAGGTACATCAGCGATCCAATAATCTATTTGTACAAGGTGGCATCAATCGATTCTGACGATGTGTCGACCAATAGCTTCAGTTTCGCTTCCATGGGTGTATTCATGGGCTTGCATTCCAACATGTCGAATCTCTTCAGGATTTCGACTGCATACTTCCCTTGGTTAAGGAAGATTCTCTCTGGACTCTGCCATACCTAAAGACCTAATAAGTAATGCATTAGGCCAAGGTCTTTCATTTCAAATTCTGAGGCAAGTCTCTTCTTACATTCAGTGATGATCTTTTCTTCTCCAGTTAAGAATAAGTCATCCACATATAGCAATAATATCACTGGCTCATCATTCATAACCTTGAAGTAGAGGTTAGAATCTACTTTACTCTTGGTAAAGCCTAAGCTCATAAGAAACTGTCTATATGGCCATACCAAGCTCTGGGATCTTGCTTCAATCCATATAAGGCTTTCTTCAATTTACAGACATGATACTTCATGTCTTCAACTTCAAATCCTTGAGGTTTCTTTATATACACTTCCTCTTCGATGACACCATTTAGAAAGGCTGTGTTTACGTCCATCTGGTGTAACTTCCACTTCATCTTAGCTGCAAGGGTTATGATGGTTCTGATCAAAGTGTATCTGGATACAAGAGCGAATGTCTCTTCATAGTCAATGCCTTCTTTCTGAGAAAAGACCCGAGCGATGAATCTTGCTTTATATTTTTCAATACTTCCGTCAGCAACATGTTTAATTTTGAAGAGCCATTTGGAGGATACCACATATTTACTCTTCAGTCTGGGAACTATTTCCCATACATCATTCTTGATTCTCGATTGGTATTCCTATGTCATGGCATCTGCCCATTCTTTCATCTGAAAGGCTTCTTCAAAGCTGGTAGGCTCCTTCTCTAGGAGGTCACACATCAAAGTTGTATAACTGGAAAATGGCTTTGGTCTTTTCACCTGTCTCGTGGTTCCTTGGGAACACCATACTTCTCCCCATCTTGAATAAGCTCTCTGTCCCAAGCTGGCTTTCTTTTATGGAGGATTGTCATCTGAGGTGGTTCTTGAAATTCCACTATATCATGATCTTCTGGAATTTCCTCATCAGGGGAAATTACGTCTTCCCTCACTGGTTTTGCGGCTCTGGGAACCTCCCTCTCTTCATTTATGGGGATTACGGGTTCCTCTTCATATACTTCTTCAAGTTGGCGTCTTCTTGATTTCTTGAGCGTTGCATCTTCATCAAAGGTCACATCCCTACTGATATCAATGTGGCAGTGACTTGGTATATAGATCCTGAAGGCCTTGGAGACCTCACAATGTCCCAAAAATATTCCCTTCTTTCCTGAAGGTTCCATCTTGTTTCTCTTCTCTTTTGGTATATGAATAAATACTGGGTAGACAAATATTTTGAGATGACTTACCTCTGGATTCTTTTCGGTGAACATCTCTTCCGGGGTCTTGAACCCAAGTGAACTATGGGATAATCGGTTTTGCACATAAACAGTCGTCATTGTTGCTTCTTCCCATAAGCCCATAGGAAGATCTTGATCATGGATCATAGTCTTCACAACTTCCATTATCGTTCTGTTCTTTCATTCAACTACACCATTTTGTTGGGTATTGTAGGGAGTAGTGAATTCCCTCTTGATCCCAACATCTCTACAGAAGTTCACGAACTCTTTTGAGGTGTATTCTCCTCCATTATCTGACCTGAGTATCTTAATCTTTCTTTTAGAAAGATTCTCTATCAAGGCTTTGAATTCCTTGAACTTGTGGAACAATTCATCTTTATATTTCAAGAGATATACCCAGGTCTTACAAGAATAATCATCAATGAATGATACATAGTATACATACCTGCTAATAGATGTCGATGGCATTGGGCCACACACATCTGAATGAATGAGTTCTAGGACTCCTTCTGCTTTGTTGTCTCTCTTCATAAAAGGGTTCTTGATGTTCTTCCCTTGTGCGCATCCATTGCATACGCCTTCATGGTCGACCTTAAGTTCCGGTAAACCTGTGACTGCTTTGCATATGTATGGTAGCGCCTTGTACTTGATGTGTGCTAATCTTCTATGCCAAAGTTCACATGAGTTTTCAATGGCGTGGGCCATGGCAGTTTCTGAGTGACCCTTTAGTCTATACAAGGAATTTTCTTCACTTCCAATGATGATTGCTTCATTTATGGTTTCTCCTTTAGCCCACATAAGAACTTATCCATCTATAAAGGCAACTCTATAGCCTTTATTTTCTAAAGCTAAAATGGAGAGTAGGTTCTTTTTCAAACCTGGTACATATAGTACGTCCTTCATTTTTAATGAATTCCCTGAATTCAGTTTGTAGCTTGATTCTCCCACTCCCTTGATGGGATATTGGTAATTATCTCCAAGTGTCACTTTCTGAGAAAACTTCTTTTCTGAAACACAAGAGAGAATGTTTTTCTGACCTGTCATGTGCTTGGAGGCACCAGTATCAATGAGCCATGTGTCGTCTTCATGTGTTACCGATCCTAAGAGGGCCAAGATTAAGACATAATCTTTGATCTGTTCTCTTATCATCTTTGCAGGTGGCTCTTCATTTTCAACTGCATGGGCATGGTGCCTCTTATGTTTCCTCTTGTATTCTTCTCATCTGGCTGGACATAATTTTGCAATGTGTCCCATCTTGTCACAATGATAGCATTGTACAGATGAGTAGTCTCTTTCCCTTCATTGTCCTCTCTTAAGAAATCTCCTTGGATGAGATTATTTATTATTGAATATGTTTAGTGGTTGAGGTTGTTTATGAGTCTCCTTGTGGAAGTAGGGTTTCTTCCTTCCTCTTTTGGTGTGAGTAGCTAGGGCTTGATCATCATCTCTTGCTAGTAGCACTTCATGGTTAGCTACACTTGTTTCTTCTTGGATGCATTCTTCCCATAGACTATCAAACTTTAGTTTCTCCGTTCTGGCACATATCATTTGGATGAATGAATCCCAAGGTATTTTGAGACCATTTAGGGGCGTCATTATGAGCTCATCTTCGTCTATGGTGTCTCCAATCACTTCTAACTTTTGTTTGAATTCTGAAATTCTAGAGAAATATTCTTGGATTGTTTCTCCTTTCTACATCCTCATATTATTTAGTTGAGTTATTAGATTCATCTTCTGGTTTATTTTCTTTCCTTTGTACAATCTTCTTAGGTCATAAAACATTTCATTCAGAGTGTTCTTTGATGACACATAAGGAATCATGTGGTCTTTGATTGAATCTGCAATGATTCTTTGGGCCCTAATTGTGTCCTTTTGATGCTTTGCTTTCTCTGCGACATCTTTGGGTTCCGACACTTCTTCTTTGATGAATCTTGCTAGGTCATTCTCTGCAAGGATCAGGCCAATCCTATACTTCCAGGAACGAAATTTTTCCATGCCTTCTAGTTTGTCAGCAAGCTTTGTGCTTGCAAACATCTTTTACCTGGAGCTAGGAAAATGACCAAAAAATGAAAGTGCTCAAAATCAAATTTTGAACTTACCAGGAGATGCACTTGGTTGAGGCGAGTAGCCTGGTGTGCTTGGATATGAGAAAATCCAACTTTTACCCTTCCAAACTTGATCTGCAGATTTCTGCACTGGTGCTTCTAGTTTTCTGGTACCTATGGTACTCTGGTACTTCTGGTACTTCTGGTTCACTGGTTTTCTGGTACTTCTAGTACTTTTGTGAAATGAGGGTTTCACTTTCTGGTAGATCCACCCACTAAAAAGGTGCGTTGATGATGCCAAAGTAATCCTTGAGGGAGGGCGCACTTTTCTAGATGGTTTTGGGGCTGAAAAGCATCACCATAAAAAATCCCTAATTTGCATGTACGACAACAGTGACGTTTTTCTCTTGCGAAAGATGCTCTCTTCAGCTTGGCTCTGATACCATTTTAATGTTTATTCCATTATTATAGTTCTTTTCATTTCAATAGATAATAACAACATAAAGACAAGATCACTGAAAAATACACAATCACAAGAGACACAACATTTATCCTGGGAAACCCTCTAGGGGAAGAAAACCCAGCAAAACTTACTTATTATAGATAGCCAATACAATGCCAAGAGATAAATTAAGCTAATACAAAATATCCTCTCCCAAAGATGTGCCACTCTCTCTCTTTCTTCTCCAACTGCAATTCTGAAACTTGTCTCTCAAATGAGCAAGTGAGTTGTGTGTCTAAGTGAGGCATTGGCCTCTTTATTTATACAAGAATGGCACGTGTGAAGTGTCTCTTCACTAGCAGGGCGGACTTCTCAAAATGGGTGCTTATAACCACCTTTAATATATTATGGGGCCTCTTTAATATCTATTGAGGCTAACTTCTTATTCTGCCTATTATAATTATTATTTGACCAATCCGCAAAAGGGGATTTGCTCCTATTACAATAGATGACATGATCAATCCACAATGGGGATTGATCCAATGAATAATATATCAAATAATAATAAGAATACACTTTGTAGTTACATTATTTCAACACATGGCACATGAAGGCAAAGCATGGCATGGCATGGAAAGGAAAGGAAAGGCATGGCATAGAATGGAAAGGAAATACAAGGCATGGGATGGCAAGGTAGGGCATGGCATGGCATGGCCTGACACATGAAGGAAAGGCAGGGCATGGCATGGCATGCCCTGACACATGAAGGAAAGGCATGGCATGGAAAGGAAAGGCAAGGTAAGGCATGGCTTTGCAAGGCATGCCATGAAATTCCATTTCCATGTCATTTTCATGTCTTGTCATTCCATTCCATTGCATCCCATTTCCATTCCTTGCCATGCCTTGCCATTCCCTACCAATGCTATGCCTTTCCATTACATGCCATTTCCATGCCAATGTTGTTCCTTTCCAATCCAAATCAAGGAAATTCATGGCATGGCATGGCACGTGAATGCAAGGCATGGCAAGGCAAGGCATGGCATGGGAAGGAAAGGCATGGCATGGCAAGGCATGGGATGGAAAGGAATTACAAGGCATGGGATGGAAAGGCAAGGCATGGAATAGAATGGAATTCCACATGAAGTCAAGGCAAGGCATGGCAAGGAAAGGCATGGAAATAAGGCATAGCAAGGAAAGGCATGGCATGGCAAGGAAATCCAAGGCATGGTATGCCATGGAAAGGAAAGGAAAGGCAGGGCATGTGAAGGCAAGGAAAGGAATGGCATGGAAAGGAAATTCATGGCATGGAAAGGAAAGAAATGGAATGGAATGGAAAGTGAAGGAAATGAAAGGCATGGAATTTCAATAGCAAGACAAGAATACCATAACAACCATAAACTAAAGCCAAAATTTCAATAATTCATAAATCTGAAATATTACTTCAATTATTCCTTTTACATACCTATGGTCATTCAAGTAGACCATCAAAATCACTTCTAATATTGATGGTCTCCATTAACTTCTCATGCTCAGAGTAAGGCAAGAAGTAGTGTACCTTTGATGAGTTCTTACTTGACATTGTTTGTAGTTGGAGGTTTGTACCAACAACCAAGTTTGTAAAGTGGTATATGACTTGACCTGGTTTATAATATTTAAATAAATAACCACATTTATTTATTTTTCTTTCATCATGTGTCAGATATTCTCCTTTAATAACCATTGACCCAATCAGAAATTCAATGCTTTCAGAGTCTGTTACTGATCGCTTGAGGGTGTTTTTTCCATCTAAGCAATGTTCCAACCAATCATTAGTGCCCCATTCATTATCTCTTAGGGAAAACACTATGTATATGAACCCTACAAAAAATTGAGTGCCAACATGTGAGTCCACTAAATGACCAAAGAATAAAAAATTGATTCTAGTTATTCAAAATTTAATAGAAGGTTTCAATGAACCTGGCAATACGAGATCTGAGACATGATCAAAATCTATTGAAAGACTTGATTGTTCCTCCTCCAACTAGGATAATTCCATAGTTAAACTTTGACCAATGGGGAGTGATACAAAATCCCATCTATCAACACAGTCTGTCAATTCACAATCATCCCATTCGTTACTACTACATGGACCACAGAAGAAAGAGAGTTTTCTTGTCCATATTTCAACTATTGCATTGTCTAATGTTCTAACTAAATGGAATCCACGAGTTCCCTGGTTTGTTTTTCATTCATACCACTGTGATCAATCTACATCAACCACCTCCCAAGAATACCTATGTACATGTCCTTTCTTGTGTGATTGATCTTCGTGGGTTCCTCTTCCCTCTCCCATTACTAAAGAACACCATTCAATAATGGATTTTGCATCTCGAATGAGGGAAGTATTCATGAACTTCATGTATTGCGTGTGTAACGCTCTTTCTATGCATGCACCTGCTCCATCATGCTCCCATTTCACGTGCATGAACTCAAAATAGTTCCAAATGTGTGTTACCTTGAGTTTTTTGTGCAACATACACAACCATTAAAATACATGAGCATTTTTTAATTGGCTTGCACAACCATCTGACCAAATCTAATGTTGATACATCTGTATGTTCTTCTTCTTAAGGTGATAGTAACACAAATTAAATAAATGTTGTACATAGGATAACTCATGTCACCAATCATCTCTTATGTAGAAGTGACACTCCTTCAATATAACTCATTTTTCTTTGTTACTCTCCGGCCCATGCTTGTATGTGATCTCAATGTGATATCTAAAACAACATGTGTTACGAATTGTGTTTATTCAAACATACCAAGGCTTGCATTTATGGAAATATATTTGGCCCGAGTTAAGTGCACTATGTATAGTCCTAAATATCTCATACAATTATGTATGTGTAAGGTCATGAAAGTGTTTAATATGGGTTTCATAGTCCCTAGATCCCCTTCTCAATTTTAGTACATCTTTTTGGTTGAAAGAAGGCCTGGTGTTATCATGCCAAAAATCGTGTATTATTCCTTTAATTGCTCCAATTAACTTCATGTTAGAATGGTTAGCCTACCAATGAAGGCCCACAAATATTTTGTGCCACCTGTGTCGAGGCTATCTCATCTATGATAATACTTTCTAAGGGTTTTGACATTGTATTTCATGAGGTTTGAGGTTTATTATAGCAACCATGTTTTTTTGTTATTTTGCTAACAATTGATTGTGACAAGACACATCGGGCTACATTGCGGTATTTAGAACAAGATTTCTTACCAATTTTTTGAAAAGTATCTACAAGGTTTATAACAATATGATGACTTATTTCTAAACTTTTGACTATTTTAATGCCTAAAATTCTCCTAACAATAGTCAAACTTCTAGATTTCAACAAAGCCAAAAATAATTGACATTTACAAGCATCGAATTATGGTTCAAAATATTCTTTAATTGTTTTATATGAATGATAATGAATAGTACGGTTAGGTAACTTACCTTCAAGTGATGCTAGACCACTTTCATCGACTTCAATGTGTTTAGGAGTTCTTCTCCCCATAGTGCTCAATCTAGGTAGGGACGATGAACCCCTATTTTGACACTCTTGACCTCCCTGTTGTGGAGTTAACAATGTTGTAGTTCATTCCCCTTCAATCACTGGTGGATCAAATATATGAGGAGAATGGACATGGGATTGACTAGTTTCTAGAACATTTAATTGTCGAACAAGAGGTTGCACCACAGGTGTTATTGGATTAATCGGTAAGTTCGAACACAAACAGATCTCCCTATATCCCACTGGAAACTAGAACAAAACATAATAGAATGCAAAATTCTCCTTAAACTTCATTATCATACAAACTAGTTTAATGAGTTACAAGTGACATACCTTTTAAATGACGCTTGTCCCTACTAGTGTCGTCTTTGTAGCTCCTTCCTTGAATTTGTAGAATAGTAATCTTGTCTAAGAATCACCAAACAAAAAAGAAGGGAAACAAATATATATATATTCTAATGAAGTCTATGTATATGTTCAAGGAATTATACAATAGAAGACAAGATGCTTATACAGGGAAGAAATGCATTACTGTATTAAGTGAATAGAAAGTGGAGAATACACCCCATGCATTGATGTTGAAAGGTCCCTTTTCAATGGCTCTTTGCTTCAACACACACACCTTTTCTCCAAATGCCTTGAATGAAGAAGATCCACAATATGACTTGAAGAACTAAAGCAAAGCTCTCAAGCATAATCTGAAGTAGAACTCTCCATACAATTCTTAGCCTATTCAACATTAGCCTTTTCTATGAGAGATCCCTCTTTATAAAGTGTGAAAGAAAGATGGATGAGGAGATTAGGATGATCCCAACAAATCAGAGAATCGAGTAAGATCCAAACTGATCGGATGCCACCTCATCTTCTAGAAGATTCCCTTCTAGAACATTCATGAAATTTGAATTTTTCCATGCTTTAAGCATTGTCACACCCTATGCACAAGAAGAATGAGACGACGTCATAGCCCAGGTATATAGCAGAGAGTGACTATCAGAAATCATCGCACCCCATACATATAGCAGGGTGTGACAACCTTCCTTCATAAGGTTTTTGGCAGAGGAAAGAAAATCACTTTTCCCATGGAGAAAACCTCTTTTAATATTTTTTAGGGAACATGAACACATGTCGTCAGGTGATCATTGAGGTGATGAAAATAATGTGTAATAGAATGCCCCACAAAGTATGAAGCTGGAACTCGTGACAGCAGAAATACTTTGTAGAATGTGTGTGTCGAAAACAAGGATCACATCGATCAGGAACCTGCAAACAAACAAGAATATGCATAATAAATATCATACCATTTTTGAGGTAGGTATTCCCATGCTCAGACCACAAGTGACTCTAATCATAAGTGTCAAGTGAGTTATGGACACTAAACATACACTATGGATCTATGTTGTAAAATAATTCAAATTCGAACATGGCCACGAGACACACACAGTGGATCTATGTGTCAGTACAAATTCATGAATAATCTATCACAACCTAGACCAAAATGATAAGATCCAAGGTCTTCATTCCATCGTCTCTAAGTACGAATCATCCATGTGATTACAGGTGTCAAGGTTGAACATGGTATAAACCACTTGATTACCAGTCATTAATGGAAATCGTTAACAAGTGTGAGGGAAATCACCATTGATGTCAATGAATCCCAAGGTACCCCAATACAATCCAACAAATATGAATAAATGAGTTTAAGTCAAACACTCAATGGAATCTTCCAATCAGGGGTCAATGATGTGAACCCACTGTTGAAAGTGAATAAACCTGCCATTGAGGCATGTAGGCTCTAAGGTACTAAATGATTTCTAAGTCTTGTTCCCAAATAATGAGTTGAAGTCAATAGGAAAAGACTCGTCATAGGAGGGACTTGATGTATCCCCCATCAATGACACAAAATATGTAACAGATTTGAGATAGAGAGAAGTATGAAGTGATTCGAAACTAACATAGGGAAGGCCAACATGGTAGAAAATTTATAATTACAGATGGCTAATTCAATAGAAGGCTTGTTTGGGTTCAAAATTTCTTGAACATATGAATGGCATGACAATGGTATTGGCATGATTGACTCAAGGAGGACCCAACATATGAACTTGTGGATGGTCAAATGAGAGACAAATGGATTTCCCAACCCGAATACAATGATGAAGGGGGGTGTCATGTTCAAAAGTGACTATTACTACCACTAATCACAGATACAGAGACACATTTCTTTCCCAAATTTCCCCCACCATTTCTGGCAAGTACCTCTTTATTTTTACACAAGCTTGAGGAGGATAACATATGCTTGTTTATGCAATCTCATCCTTTGTATGAGTCCCTCGGAGTATGTTTAACGAACCCTAAGAAGGAGTGGTTCGATCCCATATGGGTCTTTCGATGTTTATTTAACAAGTCCAAAGAGAGAAAACTCAGGGGTTTTTCATTTTTAGAGAGTCTGAAAAACACTTGAAGAAAACTCCATCAGGCCCTTTTTCGTAAATTAATCTGACGAGACTGAAAAAGTGATAACCTACTGCTCATCAGATGTTTTCTTCAAATACTTTTATGAGCGTGAAAAGGACAAGGTCTCTCGGCAATCTTTTCATTTTTAAGGAGTGTGAAAAGAGATTAAAGGATACTCCATAGATTTCATTTTTCATGTCACCATTACGAGTTCAAAAAAATGACAAAAGACTACCCGATTACGTTCTCATGGTTTTACGAGCGCAGGAAAGAATTAAGACTTTGCTCGGAGTTTTTCCTGAAAAACCCTAAAAGGATCTGTACATGATAAAAATACAAAAATAAACCAAAAAAGTGGACCCTTGTTCCAAAGTCTCCCCTCTAGACTTTTTTCAATCTACAAAAAACAATCACTTGTAAAGTTGTTAAGACTTTAGGGTTTGGATAAATCATAAAAATAATATAATATACCAATGAAAAGTGATAAAAGTCAATAAAATAGGTAAAATCCCACATTTTACCATTTCATTTTTAACTTTACCCAAATATTTCTCCAAATCCCCTTTTCACCTTGATCTTCAACTGTTGATTGCAGAGTGCACGGAGGATCATTTCATGAATCATCTCTGCAAAAAAGGTAATCTCCCTCTCCTTCATCTTTGCATGGTTTTAAAATTGATTTTCATTGGTTAAATTTATTTTTTGGATTGATATTTTAGGGGTTACTCGTGCATTGAGGTCGTCATAGGTGCCCTATATTGGGAACCGTGACGATCTAGGATCGTCGCAGGTGACCCTATAGGTAGGGTGCGACGACCGCAACCCAAAATTTAAAAATATGAACCCAACAAGGGAAAACCCCCAGGAAATAAATTTATGTTTCTAATCTCATTTTATGGTTCCTTGGTAGGTATTCCACAGTTAAGATGTTGGAGTGGCACGAACGAGGGCACGAAGAAGAAGATTACTTCATCGATAATGACCCGAGAAAATTTATGGCCCTCCGACTGTGTGGGTTACTAAAATTCTTCAAGATTCAGGGCATGAGAGACCAATTG
Organism: Picea engelmannii; assembly: GCA_009831015.1. NCBI lineage: Eukaryota > Viridiplantae > Streptophyta > Pinopsida > Pinales > Pinaceae > Picea > Picea engelmannii. Next base: position 361,537 of record ML781989.1, read on the forward strand.
AGACTACTAGAGTGCTTGGTTCACATGTGGGATGTGAACGAGCATGCATTTCATGTGGGCACCCACACACTCACCATAGATATCGATGATATCTATTTCCTAACAGGACTATTTCACTGTGGTTCATGGGTGACACTTACAGGTAGTAGGGGCGAAGGTGAGCCTATAAAATACTACAATCATAATCATTGTGTGTCGGGTACCGAGAAACATAGCGGTAAGGTAGCTATCAAGGATGTCTGAGATTTTCCTTTGCGGACTATCCTATATACTAATACTCACATGGTAGGGAGTGCACTCCCCACATGGCTTTACAGAGCCATTTTCAATATGCATTGGAATGCATGGATCCCAGAGTCTTCAACTAGTGCAAAGGGGTCCTTAAAAGCATGAAGAAACAACTTACCAAGTGTAGAAGTGGCGGGTTAAATTTTTTTGGATATGGATCTATTTTGGTATCCTTCTTTCTGGAGAGGGTCCCTGTCATATGCTTACAAGTGGAGTGGGGTATGCCCTCTCCACAAGATCCGAGGATGAAGAGGTGGGTAGATCTCATGGCCTGACATGGAGGTAGTCATATCGTCAGGTATGACGATGTCTTCTTCCATTGGTCGAGGACTTAGTTGCTCATAGTTGAAGATTATGTGTATGTCGGGGTAAATTTCCACAGAGATCCAAACCTATCTCTTCCGAAGGTTCCCAGTGGGGGGACATAGGTACGAAGGAATTTTTTTTTATATAATGTTTATGTTATTTTTAATGATATAAAATGTTTTTTGTACTATTTAACCGATGACTAATCAAGTGCTCTTCGATAATGCAAATGTGGGATCTTATGTTTGTCCAGGTTCATCCCCGATCCAGAGGCAGGAAGAGAGAGGTGTTGTAGCAGGAGTAGATGTCACAGATCTAGAGGTCATAGAACAGAACCTGTAGGGGTTGACCATGCATGTCCTTGGTGCCACAGTGGATGAGCTCCCTAGGCATTATCAACGCCATAGAGTGGGCGTATCTGCATCCATCAGTCGACTACTCCGTAGAGTAGCACGAGAAGTCACTTGTTATAGCGAGAAGCATCCTTGATTCTCTTGTGCATGAAGCTATGAGCTTCACATATTTGATATTTTGGTCTTTGGACAAAAAAACTTTTTGTAAACTTTTATTGTTATGAATATGAGGCTTCTACCGACTTACTTGTTTTATGTACAAAATGTGATTGGATTTTATAAATGTCTCAAATGTCTTTTTAACACATAATTATCCAATGCATATATTAATGTATTTAGACATCTAGGAATGTGTTGATACTCAATGTAATCAAAATGGCGTTCCAAGAGGTGAATTCGTAAATATACCCTTAACAAAGTAGGACTTCAGATGGAATAAATGTTACTCAATTGTAGAACTACTAACTGTGAATCGATTCGTACAATAAGATGACAGATTCCAAGTGAAACAACGTGTGAAACAACATCAGTTAACAACTCAATAACTGATCTGTATTCTGCGATATTGTTAGTTGCACGACCAAGGTAAACACCATGTAGACTGATCGATTCATCCGTAGGTGCGTAGATTTCCCAAGCAGCAGATGCTAAGTTTTGAGTACTATGGATAGAGCCATCAGTGAAGCCAATATAGGGTAGCGAAGACACAGACATATGGAAACCAAGCATAGTGCAAGGTAAGAAGTTTGAAGGGCAAAGTCAAAAATGAAAAAATACACACAAGAGTATGATACATTAGAAATACACAACACTCATGCAAAAATGATTTGAGCATAGTACTTCTTTAAGTAAATCCCATTTCTAGGTTCACTCAATGCAATTCCAACATAATTTACCAACTCCTAAGCCCCTTTCTCCAACACTCATTTGAAAATATAAGGACCCCGCCACATGGGCTCAAATTTACCAACCCCTAGCAAATCATGATCTTGCTCATAAAGAAGAACTAGATCACCTTTAGAAAAAACAAGTGGTTTGACATGCTTGTCACATTGAGCTTTGAAAAAAAAATTCTGAGTTTCAATAACTAAGTCGGCGTCATGACAGGTTTCATCTAATCGAATCAAATAAAAAAGACGTTCCTCCTCAACTGAGGTGTTAGGGAGAAGTTCAACAACTATTTTTAAACATCGGACTTCACATTCAATCAGCAAAATGGCTTTGATACCATATGCTAACTGGAAAGGTGTGAATCTCGTGGCAGACTTAAAAAATGTCCGATGAGCCCATAATTCTAAGAACAACATCGTGTGCCAATTTGACTTATGAATTCCTACCATCCGTCGAATCATAGTAGTGAGAACTTTGTTGATTTCTTCAACCTAGGCATTGTCCTGCAGATAATAGGGGGTTGAGTTTTCATGTTGAAGACCCAATTTTTCAGTAAGTTCAAACATCATGAAATTGCGAAAATGACTACCGTGATCAGTAACAATGGCTTGAGGGACACCAAATCTAGTAATGATATGATTGAATATGAACAACGTTGCAGTTTTCCTGGTACTATCAAATGTAGGCATCGCCTCAGCCCACTTAGTGAAATAATCCACAGCTACAATAATGTATCCATGCCCCACGACCGAGTGAGGGTTACATGTCATGAAGTCAATGCCCCATTTAACGAATGGATCAACCGAAAATACAGGGTGAAGATGAGAAGGATGATATCGGATCTTATTGTTGTAGGTTTGACAAGCGTGGCATTTCTGAACAGCAGTAATGTAATCCTTAAACAACGAAGGCCAAAAATAACCAGCTCATAAGATCTTCTAGGCAGTGGCATACCCAGACATATGATCGCCACATGCTCTAGAGTGACAGTCATTCAAAGCTTTCTCAGCGTCATCATAGGTGAGACATAGTTGAAATATGGAATCAATACCACAGAGGTAAAGGGTATCACCAAGGATGATGTATTGGCAGGCTTGATACCATATACAACAATGATCTATACTAGAAAAATCAGGTAGAAAAGTTTGGGTTTGGAGATAGATGATAATATCTTCGTACCATATGTCATCATAGTTTATCAGAAAGAGAGATTCATCATGTAAGGAATCCTCTGTCGTAGTTTATGTTTCATTAAAGGGAAGGTCACATATCAATGAAAAAACCAAAGAATTATTTGACTTTGTGCGTTCAAACTCCAAATCGAACTCCTGGAGAATAACTATCCATTTAGAGTAATTTCCCCCCAGCAATTGTCGAGAAAGGATATGTTTCATGGGGTTGCAATCGTAAATGACTGTGGTTCTGCATAATAATATGTAGTGATGAAAACATTGAACAGCTTGAATAGCTGCCAAGTCTAGTTTCTCCACATGTAAATATTTGGTTTCAGTGGTCGTGAGACTCCGACTCAAATAGTATATAACATGTTCATCATGTGAATCATCCTCTTGGAGTAAAACCATAGCAATGGTAGATTCCGAAGTAGATAAGTACAAGAAATAATCTTGGCTATAGTCAGGTTGAAATAGCAGTGGTGTACGGGTTAAGGAGAGTTTCAAAGTTTCAAAGGCTTTGTTTGCAGTATAGTCCCATACAAAATTGTAACCTTTCTTGAGAAGCCAAGTAAATCCTTTCGTTAATTCTGCATAGTTTGGAATTAATCGACGTAAAAAAAATTCCTTCCCTTGCAAACTTTGGAGTTGGCATAGCGTGGAAGGAGGAGGTAGATTAAGAATATCCTCCATCTTCAAGTGGTCTACCCTGATCCCATGTATAGACACAATAAAACCAAGAAGTCGTCCGGACTCCACACAAAAAACACATTTGTGTGGATTCAAACCCATTCGGTAATAACGACAATGTAGGAAAATGGCCCATAAATGTGTCTGGTGATCTTGACGATGCATGGAATGTGCCATTAGATCGTCTAGATAGGGTTGTACAATGTGCTTAATGTCATGAAAAGAATAAGACATAGCGTGCTGAAAATTCGCACCAACATTTTTAGACCAAAAGGTAGTTTTTGGTACGCAAAGGTTCCCTAAGGGAAAATAAAAGCAGTCTTATGTTGATCCGCAAGTAAAATATTGATTTGATTATAGCTGGAGAAACTGTCCATTAAGGAGAATATTTCACTCACGGCACAGTCATCAACAATCTAGTCAACGAAAGGGGTTGTACAATTGTCTTTAGGATAATCTTTATTGATATCCCTATAATATACACAAACGTGAATCGTGCCTTGTTTATTGTTTACCGGAACAAGATTGCACACTAATTTAGGTGGATATTGGTGGCCACCCACCTATTCCACTTAGACCCCCACCATTGCTTATTTCAGTTTTTCAATTTCCGCACAGTTTACTATTTTTAGCAATTTTTCAGGTCCTGAACTTCCGGAGCCGTTTTGAGGCCTTAAACGACGTTTTTTGGGAAAACGGGGAGAAACATGGATCATATATTATGTTACTCACCCAAAATTTGTAGTCCTCGGATATATCTTTGTAACGAGGTATTGAACGCATCAAACGGAGATCGTATGCCAAAGTTACGTCCCCGGGAAGTTGATGTACCAACTTACCCAAACGAGGCCCATAGTCTTAGATTTTCATCTCCTAGGGTTAGGTCTTTGGATGATTAGGGTTTTCCATTGTTTCCCAATAATAATAGGCCTTCGAGCCTCATTGTAACACAGTTCAGAGGCCAGTAGCCACCACATATCTTCTCAGAGATAAGCTACCAGCGCCCTAGCTAGTTGATTTCCATTCTGTCTGTAATCATATTTCAGTCATTTGTTATTAATGAAATGAAGTCTTATTTCCGCTGCATCTCTTCATTTATGTGTATTTTTTTATTTCATTGTGTTCCTACATAAATCCGGATCAGACACCCAATCGCTCAAAGCCACGAGATAGACAAATCCAGCTTTAAGAATTTTTTCAACTTCAAGCTTAATAATAGCAACTTTACATGGATGTAATGGGTGAAGTCTCTACCAAATGGGTTTAGCGTTCAGGTAATTCTTAATGGAATGCATAATGATATCAGGATCAATAACAGGCATTTCTTCATAACTCTAGGAAAAACCATCACAGAATTCTTGAAAAGGGGATTTATAATTGTGAACCTCATCAATAGAACATGAAGCACCAATATGAACATTTTCCACAACCTCGGGTTTAATCGATATGTCAAGAGGAATGGTAGGTGAAATATTACTCAATTTCCCTTCATACAAAACGTCATTTGTTGACTCAGGAACAAAATAAATAACAACAATGGTAGAAGGAGTCGAAATCCGTTGGTAGTTCTCTATGGTATCACGTTCGAGGAAGAGAATAGAATGATGATGCCCATCGTCCCATGAGGTATCTTTCATAGAAATGATCATCATGATCATCTCATCAGTAGGAAATATCACATGAAATGTATCAGGAGATGTATCACAGAGAGAAGGGGGAGAAGTAGTTTCTGATTGAATAGCTTGATAATTTGATTCTACTAATCTTACAGGCATCTGGTCGTCGTAACAAAGACAGTCACCAGAGCTAGGTACTATCCATGGGTCATAAGACTCAGGGGTTTCAAGAACAGAGGTTGATATCATGTTAATTGAGGTGAAAAAAGGAGGAGGAATATCGGGTGGTGGAATAGGAAATGTACCCATCAAGGTTCAATCTTTTAAAATACCCACGCCGACATTCTCATAACCGGGAGGTGTTTTCGAGATAAAAGTTACATTTCTAGTACGTGAATCGAAATTAAAGAAGGGCAGTTGGTCGACAGTAATGACTTTTCCTTGGTGTGGGAAACGTAACACACGGAAAAGAGTATACACAAGTGCGCACATGGAATCAATCCATCTACGTCCAAGTAGAAGATTGTAATCAAGAGGTGCATCAAAGACCTCAACCTCGACATTAACCTCCTTACGTTCTAACATAATAGACAATGAAGGAAGAATATCGTAAGGTTTAAAACCTATACCATTAAAGGCCTTAAGAGTATTGTGTGACTCGGTAAGGGCAGGAGAGCCAATAGCTTTCCAACAAGTAAGAGACATAACACAAGTCGAGGCTTCTTTATTAATAACGGTTCGACAAATATTCTTATTTTCCACAACAACTTGGATCTGAAACGTTAATTGAGGAGGAATCCTTGGAATATGATATTCCAAGTCAAATATTATCAAATTGGTATTAGTAGGATCAATTCCACTAATAGCCTTTAAAAGCGCCTTCCATTGAGTAGGAAAACTTTGAAGGGCTTCGAGAGCCGACATCGCAGAGGCTGCTTGTGCAAGGTCTTCTACAATATTGTAGTTTTGGGTGGCATGTGCACAAGGATTAAATGAATACTTTCGAACAACACCCTTGGGAGGAGGATGAAGAACTATATATAGACCCATTCATTCGAGATGAAGAGGACCATTTCGAGGTGAAGTTGGGGGAGGAGGTTGAACCAACGAAGGTGGTAAATCATCAACTTTCTCTTTCGAAGGAGAATAATCTTTGGCTCAAGTTGCAACTGTGACCTCGTTATTCTTGGAGTCACCAGTACACATAAGGACAGAAGACATGGTAGAAGGGGAAGGTTGGTCATGAATGACCAATTCGGCCTGCTACTAAGAAGGAAAAGGTTGTGACAAAACGGAAGGTGTAGGAGGTTTCCCTTGCAGAAACTTAGTAACCTTGGCACGTCGTAGACAATATTTCATTTAATGATCCTCACCATAGATAAGGTAATGATAACGAGGTTTACGCTTATCTTTGTCATCAGCAGGCTGTGTTTTGGGTTTCTCAGATTGTTGATTATTATTTGTGTCCTCCTTATTCTTACCCTTTCCTTTATTTTTATTTTGATTTTTACCAGTAGGCGTAGATTGAACCAAATTAACTTCAGAAGTTTTACCAGGGGAAGGAGTAGGAGTAGGAGTATTTTGTACATTAGAATTAGTAGACTTTGGATTTGTATGACTGGCTTGTGTAGACTGGGTCTTAGCATGAAAAGTTCCAATCACACCATCAACAACATGATAAGCTACTGGATGTGTTGGGGTATGATTCATGGATGGATGACGAGCATCAGGGATAAAATCATAGAGTGTGCTCATTTGTGAATAAACGAGATCCATATATTGAGCATGACTAATCGCCTGCTCTTCAGTGATGACACCACCCATGGAAACATCACAGGATATAGGCCCAATGAGTGATTTGGTAAACCACTCAGCCAACAGTTGATCAGGAAGGGGAACTTTTATTAAGCGTCTTATCCTCCTCCACTCATGGATATGATCAGAAATATGAGTGGAAGAGGATTGTTTAAAAGAACTCAAAATTTTGGTTCCTATCTCATATCGAATTGGCAATTGGTAATGCGTTAAGAAATCCATAGATAGGGTATTAAAGTCATTAAAGAATCCTCATGGCAACTCAATATACCATTTAGCTATTGAACCCGTAAGAGTTCATTGGAAAAGTCGTAATCTTATAGAGTCATCCATCAATGAGTTGGACGAACACCAAAGATGGAAATTCACGACATGATTGTTTGGGTCTTCTCTCGATCGACCGTCAAACTAAGGAATGTAATATCATAATTTGGATGTTATGAAGAGCCAATAAGGTGAATGTAAAATAGGACCATTCAAAATCCTAGATAAATTTGGTAAATCCAAAGTGGCAAGAAAAGGCAATTGTCTATTCACTTGAGCAAACTAGTATTTTTGAGGTGGTAAACCCGTAGGTATACCAGTAGGACAATAAGTAGCCTGTAGATAGTTAGATAGTCCTAAAAAAATTGGATGTGGAGGAATTTGAGTCAAATAGAGAACAGGGGTTGGTTGATTAGGGATTATCCCTTAGAAAGGAACATTAGACTGAAAATTTTGACCACAAGTAGGATTCATAGAACCTGGATACGGTCATCCAAAATTAGGGGGTACAAAAGAATTAACTTGAGGATGTTCCCCCCCAGACGATTGTTAATTCCCTTGGAAAGGAAAATTCCAAGGTTGAGATTGTAACACAGGTATGTTTTTCCCATAAACTGGGTTATGGCCTCCAAGTTGAGGTTTCCCCCCAAGTTGAGGTTTTCCACCAACCTACGGTTGGCCTCCAACAGGAATATGAAAAATAGAAGCGACAGAATGATTGGTGCCTCCAACTGGATTAGAGCCACTAGGGCCGAAATGATTAGATCCCCTAGACAAAGGTGGAGGAGGAACGTAAGGCCCCTTGGAGAGAACCTGGGTAGGTGTAGGAACAAAATAACTAGTAGAATTATACCCAGGAGGAACAAAAAGTCTCGACCCTCTGGATGGATTCTGGGTAGGAATAGCAATGGAAGTATTCAAAGCGTTATACCCTGGGGGAAGTGACAGATTTGATCTAAGAGGAAGTGGTGTTTCAATATGAGCTTGAGTGATAACCACATTTCCAGTAGAAATAGTCATAGCTTGTGGGACCATGGTAGAGTGGGCGATCTGGAGAGGGAGAATCGAGTGATAACCAACCAACAATTGGTCTAAAACTATGACGACATTACTGGTTGTGTCAATAAAATGATCTAAAGGTATGTTATATGTAACAGACATCTCAGGCATCTGCGATGCCATAGGTTGATTAGGACTCATTCCTAGTGTGTCAAAAATATCGTGTGCCAAGGTAGTCCCCCAAACAGAATAGACAGGGACAGAGCTAGGATTAAAAATTCTAGCAGTGTGAATCGGGGTTCTAAATAATTCACTTTGAAAAAGTGGATCATCTACTCCAAAATATATGTTAGGTCCAGTACATACTTAAATATTCTCGTCAACAACAAGTTCTCCTAATGAGTTCATCTAGAGAAAACATGGATCTTGTATAACACTTAATAACGGATTTACGGAAAGTCTGAATCCCTGTAAATAATCTGATCTAATTATGAATCCCTCTAAAGAATTCGAACTTTCAATCTCAAAGGCTACTTCGTTATTGATTGCTCCCTTAGGAGATCCCTCTGGTGAGTTAGCAAGTAAAGGGACGTAACTTTCCCGATCTTTCGGAGGTAGTCCTTGTATCCTACATGAATGGTGAGGGTCGATGTTGGCTGCACCAAAAAGAGAAAGAAACAAATCTATGGCCAACTAGAGAAACAAGCAACACTCACTAATAAAATCTAGAAATCAAACCAAGCAAACAAACCTTCTTATTTCAAATTCACTAGTTGGTGATGAAATCCAACATCGTGAAATCAAGACAAGAAGGGGTTGGGACAAAGAGGGTGGAAAAGTTACGTTGATGACCTGCTTAACGAACTTACACCCTGGTGAAAGCTCCCACACATAATCATGGGTATACCTTCCAAGGAGCCCAAGTGAGTTTGGCCAATGTTGATTCCAGGTACCATGAAGAATTTCCCCTCCACAATCACCTCTTGTAAATACACTAAAGAGATAGGCTACTAAGGTTACCAATTATGAAAATGATGCCTGGGGAAACAATCGACAGTCTGATCCATGTGTAAAGGCAGGGTATCTAGCCCAAAATCAACTAAAGAGGTACCCAAAAGATTTTCTTCTCAAGTGACCCCCAATAATATGCACAATCTCTACACCAAGACTGACAAAGAAGGGTGAGTAACTCTACCAGTCCTAATGCGACCTCATGATTGACCCTTGTGTTAGAAGGGATTCCCAGGACAAAATGTGGATTTGAACTCTCCCTATCACAAGATACCATTGTGTGTTTTGATGCTTTGGAGAGTGTGCCTTACAACCTATTCCATAGTGTTATCCTAGCTAATGTTGGTGAAGAGAATTTCTAGAAAATAAAATTTGCTAATAAATTTTAAAATTACGTTGTATTTTAAAGGTTGTTGTTTACTTAAAAGGGAAACGGAAATTAAATTGATGACGTATGTGACCTTGACCCAATAAAATGAAAGAACAGATGAATATGCAATCTTTTAATTCGATGAAATCTAATTACAGTAGGGAGAAGGTATTTCTTTTGAAATACAAAAGCTACGAAACATAATTTCTCAATTTTTTGAATGAGCAAAATCCCAAATCATCAAAAGCTACAAAATTTTCAAATTTTCTCTTTTAACAAATATTTTGAATGAAAATTTTTTCTTGTGGACAATTACTAAAAATAAGAAATGACTTCATTTCTTTCTTTCTCAAATCAAATCAGAGATGTAATGAAGAAAAGAAAGCGTAATCCAAGAAAATTAACACATTCTTGACACAATTCCCAAATCAAACCTATAATGTAGAAAAAAATGAAATGATAGGAAAGCTTTTTGTCAAATGCAAACAAAAATGTCTCTCAATCAATAAAGAATCTAGAAAATGAAAAAAATCCAAACATTCAAATAAATCAAAGACCCTTTGTCAAACAAGCACTCAGGACCAAGATCCAAAGATTATACCCTTGTGACAAAAATCAAAAGCAAAACTTGCAAAATTACTAAGAAAAAATTTCAATTTCTGAAAACCAATCAAATGCAAGATTTAAAATTATAAATCAATCAATCACTAGTGTTAGAAGTTCATCCCAGGCAATTGAGAAAAAGCTAGGCGGAAAAAATAAAAATTGGCTCTCTCCAACAATTCCTACAGGAATTGTCGCGGGTTGCAATGGAGCACAGTGCGACGATCTAGGGTCATCGCATGCTTCCAATAGGGTACAATGTGATGTCGTTGCACTGTTATGCACCTGTAGTGTGCGACGTCAGATCATCTTCGTGGTTTGTCTATATAGCACAGTGCGATGATATTTGAAACTAAGGAAAAAATGAAAGAAAGACAAAAAAATCTAAATGAACCTTCAGACCCAGGGAGTCCAGCTGGATCACCCACTGACTCAGAGAATGAATTTAACCAAAATAAGGTAGGCTAAAAGAAAATGAGAGGAAAAAAACCAAAATAAATTTGTATCCCCAGTATGGTCGCCAATTTTGTTATCAGATTAATCGGTAAGTGTGGACACAAATAGATCTCCCTAGATCCCACTGGAAACTAGAACAAAAAAGAATAGAATGCACACTTTGTCTTAAACTTCATTATCATATGAACTAGTTTAATGAGTTACAAGTGACATACCTTTTAAATGATTCTTGTCCCTACTAGTGTCATCTTTGTAGCTCCTTCCTTGAGTTTGCAGAATAATAAGACTCTCTAAGAATCACCAACCAACAAAGAAGGGAAAAAAAGATATATATATTCTAATGAAGTCTATGTATATGATCAAGGAATTATACAATAGAAGACAATATTCTTATAGAGGGAAGAAATGCATTACTGTATTGAGTGAATAGAAAGTGGAGAATACAACCCATGCCTTGATGTTGCAAGGTCCCCTTTCAATGTCTCTTTGCTTCAACACACACACCTTTGCTCCAAATGCGTTGAATGAAGAAGATCCACAATCTAACTTGAAGAACTGAAGCAAGGCTCTCAAGCATAATCTGAAGTAGAACTCTCCATACAATTCTTAGCCTATTCAACCTTAGCCTTTTCCATGAGAGATCCCTCTTTATATATTGTGAAAGAGATATGGATGAGGAGATTAGGATGATCCCACTAAATCAAAGAAGCGAGTAAGACCCAAATCGATCAGAGGACACCTCATCTTCTAGATGATTCCCTTCTAGAACATTCATGAAATTTGACTTTTCCCATGCTTTAAGCATCATCGCACCCTATGCACAAGTAGCATGTGACGACGTTGTATCCCAGGTATAGTGCAGAATGCGACGATCAGGAATTGTCGCACCCCATATATATAGCAGGGTGCGATGACCTTCCTTCATATGTTTTTTGGCAAAGGAAAGAAAATAACGTTTCCCATGGAGAAAACCTCTTTCAATATTTTTTAGGGAACATGAACACATGTCGTCAGGTGATCAATGAGGTGACCAAAATAATGTGTAACAACAAGAACTTCTTCACCACAATGTTGTACACCAGTTTCCTCTCTAATTTCATCCATTGTATAATCAACTCCAAGCAAATCCTCCATCATCGGGCCATCCAAAACAAGTTTTCTTGATGAGATATTGGATGGATTGGTCTCTACTAAACTATTGTTCTTTGATTGTGGTGATGGAGGAGAACCAACAATGGAATCTATTCTTCTAGAAATTGGATTCCCTGTAACTTTTCCTATTCTCTTTCTTCTTCTACCTTTTCAATCAGTTTCTCTTTTCCCAAGGAATTTCTTTCTCGAATCTGTCGGTTCCCCATGTTTAAAGAGAAAAAATGGCTTCCAAACACCCCACCACAAATTTGTCTTTGTATTACACAATAAGGCACAATTAACTATTCCAATTCCAAGTGGAGAAATTTGTCTTCGTCTTACAAAAGAGAACACAACTAATAATTCTAATTCCAATTGGATGAATTTGTCTTGGTATTACACAAGAATACAACTAATAATTTCAATTCCAATTGGATAAATTTTTCTTGGTATCACACAACTAACAATCCGAATTGGAAAAAAAAATCTTCCAATTCCAAGAAGACACAAGACAAAAACAACAATTCCAATTGAACAAATTTGTCTTCCAATTCCAAGAAGACACAAGACAAAAACAACAATTCCAATTGAACAAATTTGTCTTCCAATTCTAAGAAGACACAAGAATACAAAAACAACAATTCCAATTGGATAAATTTTTTCTTCCAATTCCAAGAATACACAAGAAGACACAAACAACAATTTCAATTCCACTTGGACAAATTTGTCTTCCAATTTTTCCCACAATGGTCTTGCAATAGCACAAAATTGTCTATGAATCAAACAACAAGATTAAAATAAGAAAAACATGTATGTGTGCGCTATTTTTGTGTGAATACGTTGGGAATTATTTTTTGTGCTTGAGATAGATGAAGTAGTGGAGTGTGCTTGGCACCAAAAAATGCCCAACAGGAACGTGCATGTGTTCCTAGAATGCACGCGCACTAGAGCATGTGCACGTTCTAGGAACGCACACGCATTCCTGCTGGCACAAACGAGCAACAACTACTAGTCTATCAAGTCACAAGAGGGTGTGTGAACTCTTAATTCAATGGATATAGCATTTATTATAGACCAAACAACTTTATGAATAAATATGTATAGGGGTATGGGAAAAACTAGGACCTAAGGGGTTAGGATTCAAAGTATTTTCAAGCATAGTGCAATGGTTAGAGCACCAAGATGTGGGTTATGTGGGTGCAAGGGTTGTGGGGAATTTAACAAGAGGTATATATATTTCACACAAGGCTCAAGTGTAGAAGGGGTTAAGGGTTGATTATAGGTTATGCCTAGGATTAGATGGAGCTATTGGGGTCTAGGTCATGGTCTACGTCAAGCTCTAGGTCATGGTTTATGTTAATCTCTAGGTCATGATCTAAATCTAGATCTAGCTCTATGGAGTGGTCTAGTTCATGGTATAGGTCTATGTCATGGTCTACGTCATTGTCATCGTATAGGTCTAGGTCATGGTCTAGGTATTCCCATGTCTATGTCTTTCTATGTCTAGGTCTAGGTATAGGTATTGACATGTCTAGCTCAAGGCCATTTCTTTCCTTGCGATGTAGGGAGGGCGGTATAGAGAGAGGAATAAATAGAGTGTGAGAGGGTAATAGGGGAAGAAAAAG
>ML781989.1:388142-408762 GCA_009831015.1 Picea engelmannii
AAAGGTAGGGGGGGTATGAAATGCATTGATGACCATTGATTTGTGAGGTGATGGAATGACATTGCTAACAACATGAGCGGTAATTACCCACTACATGACAAAAGGTCTTATATGTTAGTAACTTAGGATAAAAAATATGCGTTGGGTAGCGTTAATCTTACCTTTTCCCTTTTACACCATGGTCTTATTTTCCTAAGGCTACAATAATCAAATTTAATCAATCAAGGAGTATTTTGACATCCCTTTTAAACTTTTATTGAAAACAAAATCACTAGCCTATCTCCTAACCTAGTCATCTAAAATATTAATCCATCTTAGACTGTTGGATTAATTATTACTCTAACCTAACTAATTTGGCCAACATTAAACAATTTGGCCAAACTTATTCTCTAACCTATCAACATAAATTCAACAAGTTTGATCATGATTATACAGTACGATTCAAACTAAATTTATTTTTGATGGGGTTTTATATTTTCTCTCTCTCTTTTTTTTCTTCTTTTTATTTTCTTTTGTACCCTCTTTTCATTTTTTCTATTTTTATCCTTTTCTTTTATTTTTATTTTCTTTTTCTTTTTTTTTTCTTTTCTTTTTATTTTCTTTTTGTAAATCATTTGCAAAATGAAATATTATTTACAATGAAATAATGAGTGAAAAAGTGAGTGAGATAATGAGGCGTTGGTTTCCTTTATTTATACTAGCTGGCAAGCACTGGAAAGGTGTCTCTTCACTGGGTAGGGCCGACTTTTCTTCTTAGTGGTTAAAACCACTTTAATTAGGCCTAGGGGCCACTTCTTAATTTTCATAATACAATTAGGGTTTGACCAATCCGCAAAAGGGGATTTGGTCAATTACAATGCCTGACATGATAAATTCACAAAAGGGGATTGATCTAATGAATAATGACTCAATAATAAATAGAATACTCTTTTTAGTTACAATATTTCATTACTCCTCCTTAACAAGAAGGGATTCTACAACATCATCAAGAGAGAGAGAGGGAAGCAACATCAAAAAAATCTAGAACACTAACTGACATATCTATAAATCATCATAATTTTTTCTCATCATCAATATCATCATCCACAATAAGGAGTTGGAATGGAATCATCATCATTTGCATCAACATGGATTAGTACAACACTAATACATCATCATCATCAATAACAACACAAGGTTGATACAACATCAACAATAACAACATCACAGCACAAAGGTTGGAGCGTCATCAACATCAGCACTAGGCTGGAAATATTCAGCACAAAGTTGTCATCTCAACAACATCAACACGCAGCTGTAAATATTCAGCACAAAGATGGAATCTCAAAAACATCAGCACGAAGCTGGAAATCTTCAGCACAAGGTTGGCATCACAACAACATCAACACAAAGATGGAAATCTTCGGCACAAGGATGAAATCACAACAACATCAGCACAAAGCTAGAAATATTTATCACAAGGCTGGAATCACAACAACATTAGCATGAAGCTAGAAATATTCGGCACTAGGTTGGAATCACAACAACATCAGCATGAAGCTGGAAATATTCAGCACTAGGGTGGCATCACAACAACATCAGCACGAAGCTGGAAATCTTCAACACTAGGCTGGCATCACAACAACATCAAAACGAAGCTGGAAATCTCGAGCATTAGTATAGCATCACAACAGCTGGAAATATTCATCACTAGGCTAGCATCAACACTACTCCCTATTTCGTGGGAGGTCCTTTCGAACTACACCAAGCTTGTCTTGAAAGTGCTTAAAATTTACACGAGACAGAGGCTTGGTCAACACATCAACAACATGTTCATGCATGCCAACATAATGGATCTTTATGGCTCCTCTCTACACCATATCACGAATGAAGTGATATAGGATCTATATGTGCTTCGAATCATCATGGAACACAAAATATTTATACAACTATGGCTATCACATAGGATCATGGTGGCTTCCATCTCCAGATCAAATAGATCTGTCAACAAAATCTGAAACCATATGGCTTCACCACTGGCAGAACATGCTGCAATATATTCTTCCTCTGTCGTGATGAGAGAAATACTTGATTTCTTCCTACTATGCTATTAGGGTCCTATAAATTATAGGAATTTTATTATTCAGTTTTTATCTGCTGTTTCTCTCATGACAAAATCTCTCGGCTTGCCGAGTTTCCTCAGATGACTTTGCCCCTCCATCAATTTTTCCCAATCCTTCATTCACTGTTGCACCACTCGTGCCCATTTCCATTCATCTAATTTACCACATCTCATCCACCATTCAAACACCCTCACCGACACTCCATCTACCTCCCCTAACCTTTTCCCATGACCATTCCCCTTTTTTCTTTCACTTTCCTACAAACCCTAGCCTATTTCTATACATTTGACACTTTCCTTGGCTAGGACTGTGTTTTTCACTTTTGTACCCCTTCCCCTAACTCATTTCCAAAAATTGCACTTCCCTACACTTCCTAACACACAACCCTATATTCCCTAATTTTTTCATATTTTTCCCTAATTCCTATCCCCTCCATTCCCTTCCCTCTACAAAACAATCTTACATCCCCTGTTTTCCCAAAATCAAAACCCTATTTTTTCCTCCTAGTGAGCTAGGGTTTTATCATGGAAGAAGAGACCACACACACTGACAAGAAGAAGTATAAGGGAGGGAAAGTTTCCAGGTATGATCCCACCAAAGTCCAAGAAATTATAGCTTCATCTTTCATCAAGAAATCCTTTCAAGATGTGGGTTGCCTAGAGTTTACATTGCACATAGGGACAATTCTATTTCAAAATTAGTTTATGAAATAAAGAAGATGAATTTGACAAAAGTGAAAAAAAAAAATTGTCAATAATAGACAAAGGAACAAAAACCTCCTTCATTTTATGCATAGGTGTTATTATTTGAGATAAATTCCCAAAATACAATTGCTATAGAAGGGTTCCTTCACTTTTGGACAGTTTGACTTCAAGTCAGTTTTTTCAGGGGTTTTGAGAAGGTGTTTGCAGTTATTGGAGACTCGATTGTGTAGAATACATCATAATATTTCCAACCATACCACTTTCAGCCCAAAACTCCTCTGTGAACGCCTCCAAACACCCTCTGAAAGACCACGATGCGCTTCTGTTGAGAGCACGCTACGCTTCTACAATTTTTAAGTGACTAACTTCAAACTTGGATTCTGAAAAAATAAGAAAGTATTTTTTCAAACTAGAGGAGGTTTTTTTTCATCACATACCAAATAAAAAAACCCTCTCTCATGTTTTCAAAAAGGGTTATTGTTAGAGAGATATTTCTCTACCGTTGAGCCCTATTTTTGCAGAAACTTTTGAGAATTTTGGTCAAATTGGGGTATTTTGGCAATTTCATGATGCACATAAATGCAGCGAGCTCACACTATGATTTTTCTTAGAGCATATAACTGATGAAAAATTTTCATGGTTGGATAGCCCTTGACCTCTACATCACAGATATGTACTTTCTCAGCCAGGTCAACTTATAAGTTTTGAAGGAAAAGTTAAAAAACTAGTCAAATTTCATGTCTCTGCCACCTTTTTGGACCCCTCATTGTGCTTCTCGAGTCATATTGGGAAGTTTCATTTTTGGAAGCTATGGAAATGGATTTTTGTAGGTTTAAAATTTCATAGGTATTCTACACATACGGAGCTATCTCCTCCAACCATTAATTCAACAAAAAGATGCATAAAAGCTACCTAAAGGGCTCCTCCCATACCATGCTACGCTTTTGTTCTGCACACTGCGCTTCTGCAAGACCACGCTGCACTTCTGAGAAAAAAGGCCCGAATTCAAGTTTCGTGAGTCAAAGTCAAAATTTCTTGATGTAATTTGTCATGATGAGAGTTTACTTTATGTAATTGAGTGTAATAATGATGGTTAAAGTCATTCCATGTAAATTTTGTGATAATTAATGTTTGGAAAAGTCAACTAAGTCAGTTGAGTCTAAACAAGGAGTTGGTTTCTAACCTCCCTAGATTTTGGCATGGTTAGAGAGAATATTGTAATCAGTTCCTAGGAGGAAGGATTCGACCCTTTTGATGAGGAAAGTTGTTTTCCATCTATTGTAGACCAAAATAAAATCAACAAAAGAGTTGGAATGGTGGGAGTATGGCCTGCTTGTGTATGTGAAGATAATGTAATTTTTCAGGAGTTTTAATAACAGAGAGTGTTTCTGATAGTAGATATTTATCACGTTGAGTATTTTCAGTGAGTTTTCCATTTGTAATGTTCATTTCCATTAATGTTTATTATTTTCTAGTATTTGAATGAGAGTATATGTTTGGAATTCATCTTTATCTTATGCTCCATTCATGTAGTGAATATTGGTATTTGTGTTTAAGATTTTGTGTTCAGAATTCATCTATATATGTTTCTATGTTCATGAATCTATATCTTTTTCTTCTAAAGTTGCATCTAAGAATTCATCCTAGATTCTCTAATTTGTAATGGGATTTTCTTACTTTTTTCCTATCGTCATCTAAATTCTTTTTATTGCTGGAAATTGTGCTTATTTTGCCTCTATTCCCTCAAAAATACACTATTGTGTTAATCTCCGGGATCTATCTCATAAGTTGAATCCATTTCCCAATGGCCCTCCCTTGCTTATTCCAAACCAACAATTTAAAAACCAAACCTTGTACTATCATAACTATCTTAACATTCTAAACTCAAACAAATATAAATCCTATAGAAAGATCCCTCTCTAAACCTGGCAGGGCTAGATCCCAGCTTCTAAAGTGGTTTTGTGGTTACCTTTGTCAATTTCTTCCTTGGCCTAATAAATTATGGAGTGATAACATCTTCCATGAGATCATGGCTAACCCCAAACTGAAACAACATCCTAAGGTGCTCTTTCTGTCAGAGACACTTCCATCCCAATCTAAATCGATATAACCACTCAATCTGAAGTCATGATCTCTAGTATAACAAAGACCAAAACCCAATGTACCCTTAAGGTATCTCATCACATGTTTTACATCATCAAGGTGAACATGTCTGGGTTCTACTAGATACTAACACAAGTAAAAACATATATATGTCCTGGTATTTGTCAGATACATCACCGAACCAATAATTTGACTATACAATGTAGCATCAACCAATTCTGACGAAGTATCAACCAAGAGCTTAAACTTTGTTTCCATGGGTGTGTTCATGGATTTACACTCCAACATATCAAACCTCTTCAATATTTCAACTGCATACTTCCCTTGGTTAAGGAAGATCTTCTCTAGGCTCTGCCAAACTTCAATACCTAAGTAATAATGCATTAGGTCTTTTATCAAACTCTATAGCGAGCTTCTTCTGCAATCTATGATGATATTTTCTTCATATTTTCAAGAATACATCATCTACATATAGTAGTAACATCATTGGCTCATCATTCACAACCTTGAGGTAAAGGCTAGAATAATCTTTACTCTTCGTAAATCTCAAGCTCGTCAAGAAACTATCAATTTTTCCATATCCAGCTCTAGGAGCTTGCTTCAACCTGTACAGATCCTTCTTCAACCTGCAAACCTGAGTCTTTCTATATTCAACTTCAACCCAAATTTTCACATTACATTGTACCAATCTTGTACACTTGCTTAGCTGCAACGCAATCTGCACAATCATGTGATAGCTCTATGTGCTCCCTGCAAAGCACTATCTATCTCACTGCCTGAGAGTACATCCTCTCCTCTTTCTACAATCATTCATTCTAGAACTGGGACTCTGTACCTGCATCTGCTTTGAAGCTGAGAATGGTTGCTCCATTCTCACTGTGACTACTGAAATCAGAGAGTAACACCTCTACTCCATTATGGTAACTGTTAGGACCACACAATGTACCTTTTTACTCACACTTTTTGCTACCTTTACACCCTTGTTTCACTCACATTTAAACTCACATTATCATCTTACCCTATATTTCCAGAGGTATACAACATCTCTTCTCTTTACTATATGTTTAATCTGTTTTGCATATAATTTTACATTACTCTCGTACTTAACCATTGATGTATAAGTGCTGAAACAGTTCGAATTGCAGATTAGCATTGAGGCCAGTTGCTAAAACAGTTAAAGCACGCAACCCCGTGCTTGAAACAACAACACACACAGAAGAAGTTGTTACACAGTCCGTGGTCAACGATGCTGAAACTCACACAGAAGAATTTGTTACACAGCTCATGGTCAACGATGCTGAAACTCACACAGAAGAAGTTGTTACACAGTCTGTGGTCAACGATGATGAAACAGCAACTCACCAGAAGAAGTTGTTACACCCTCCATGGTCTACGATGCTAAAACAGAAACACAAACTGTTACATTGACCACAACAGCTACACCTTGAGCTAGCATTAACCATCGCTGATGCCTGAGACCGAGTTGCCAAAACAGTTAGAACGCAAATCCCGTGGCTGAAACAGCCCACGATTTGTGATGCTGAAACAGCATACAACAGCAGTAACAGAAGACAAATAAAGAAGTTGTTACTCCAGCCACCACAGGAACACCTCACTCAGCACTTGTAATAGCATTCTGTTGCAGGAGACTAGGATATCCTATTCCAGTTTAGAAATTCGATCCGACTAAGAATAGGACTCATATGTACACCTGTAATTAGTTGATTAAATTGTATCGAAGAGATCATCCTCTTTAAATAAGAGGAAATCATCATTCAAGGGGAGCTTTTCTTTTTGCTAAGAAGGATTTACAGAGAAGAACATATTTCATTTCAAATTGTAATATGATACATTGACAGATGAATAAAAGACTTTTCTGAGCATTTCTCTCTAGTCCCTTTCGTTTCAGAGGAATCTTGTGAGAAGGGAGGGAACACCTTCTTCACAAGATTCACCCACTAGCTTTGTAGAGTGTTAGTGTTATTTCTGTTTATGCCTTGATTAAATTATGTTTTGTTGAAACACTACTTTGTTGAACTCTGTTTTGTTGAAACACTACTTTACTGAACTCTGTCTTGTTGTTACATTGTTTTCATATGATTCATGCTTGGGTAACCGTTAATCATTCTAGTTAGCAATCCTGCTTGGTGAATTTATGAAAGCTTGATAATCAGGGACAGGTGTTGAATATTCCTGCTTAGGAATTAGGGTCATGTTCTCTGTTAGAGATAGTTAGCCTTTAGTGCATGTCAATTATTTTAATGAATTCATGAAAGTGTGCTAATCAGAAACTGGTGCTGAAGTTTCCTGCTTAGGGAATAGGGTCCTGTTTTCTGTCCAGAAATAGTTAGCCTTCAGTGTGTGTCAATTATTTCAGCTAAGCAAAGAGTTCATGAAGTGTGATGATCGGAAATGGGTGTTGAAGATTCCTGCTTTGGGAATAGGGTCATGTTCTCTGGTTACAGAATAATTGGTCTTTCCTATTGTAGCATCTTGTTGTTATTTTAATGTAATCCAGGATTCTTCAATTAATCATTTCTTTAAGCTCTGCAATAGGTAGGTTGCTTTCCTGTAATTCAAGTTAGAACTTCAGTTTGTTCAAGGAAAAGTGTGATTGATATGTTTTTACTACAACTCTAGGTTGCTTTTGAGATTGAGCATATATAGTGTGTGATTACCTTTGAAATAACAGACTTCCATGGGTTGACAATTTATGTAACACTTGATTGTTTAGTTAAATAAGAAATTATAGTGACCAACATTTTGGCGTCATTGTCGGGGAAGGTAATTGTAGATTTCAAAATAACTTATGATTTTCCAAATACAAAGATTGCATGAGAGGACGCGGAGACCCCGAAGACACTGACCCTATAGGTGGCAGGGGCAGAGGAAGAGGAGGAAGAAAGACTTATATTGACGAGATTATATCAAAGTCTGAATCTGCTGCTCAACGACCAAACCTTCGGAAAAAAAAATCCCAGCCTTCATTTCAAGCCAACTTTGAAACAGGGAAAGAAGTTTGGAGTCCTGAGACAGTCAAGAAACCAGCAGGAAACATTAAGGACAGAGCAAGCGCAGCAGGGGAGCAGACAGAAGAAAACATGGATGAGTACAATGAAGAATTGCATCATGAAGAACAGGCAGGTCCTGAAGGAGAGGTAAATGATGAAAACTATTTCTCCACATTAGGATTTCCTATTGGTGATCTTCCTAGCGGGGTAGCCCCCGTGAAGAACATTCCACTCTCAGCACTACCTAAGTTTCATGGTTTTTCTTCAGAAAATCCTGATGAGTTCCTTTTTGAGTTTGATATATTATGCAGAAGTTATGATTACATTTCCAATGCTCAAAAATTAAAACTATTTTTAGCAACATTGAAAGGAAATGCACTAAGATGGTTCATGAGTCTTGGAGGCCATGTAATCACAACATGGGACCAAATGAAACAGAAATTCCTGAACAAATACCAGGACTATTTCCAAACAAGAGAAAAAAGGGAGGAACTATTTAAGATGATGCAGAAAGAGGATGAAAATTTGGAGGACTTTCTAAAAAGGCTACAGTATAATCTACAAAGATCCAGTCACCCCAATGTAAGTAAAGATATTCTTAAAACCATATTATTAAAAGGAGTAAGGGATGACTCTCTAGATATGTTGAATATGCTTGGAAAAGGGGACATATCTAAGGAATCATACGATGAAATTGTTAACCTATGTAAAAGATGTTCAAGAGGAGCTTCAAGAAATAGATCAAATAGTAGGGACACCACATTTTCAAGAGTTCAAAAATCAGCCAGTGGGGGAGCAACAAGAGCTGAGATAGGTAATTTACTTGAAGGTTTTAAAACTGAAATGTTAGCTCTTTTGCCTCACAAATTGACACCCTGCATATTCAAAAGAAGCAAGCAGAAGCGGAAGCAGCCCTGTCCATCTTTTTTTCTCAATGTAGAGACAAGCACCCTCGAAGGGAATGTCCATTGGACAAAAATCCAATCTGCAACATCTGTGATAAAGATCATGAAACTCAACAATGTCCATCTTTACCAGGGATCAAGGCAGCATTACAACCAACTGATGAAGAAGCTAAAGTTGTCTATCTATTGACACAGAGAAGGAAATGGCAACCGCAGGGACAAGGTATGAATCCTAACATGCCATTTACATCTTCTAATCGTTGGAATAATTATCCTTCTTTCAATCAAATGAGTTACCCTCCCTATAATCAAATGCAATATCCAAAAAAAATGAATTACCCACCCATGCAACAAACTAACCCACCCTTCGTTGATCCATCAATGTGGACTCCTTGGCCTCCACAGCAACAACAACCATATCAAAACCAATGGAATCCAAATTGGAGAGGAAAACAACCCCCCTTCCCAAATCAATTACCTCAATCACAATTTCTGCAACCACTCTCCTTACCATCAGGGACTCCACCGAACAATCAAATGATGAGACCCCAGCTACCTATACAACCTAACCCTAACCCCAATAATAAAGTTGTGCAGTGCATTGATATTCATAACCAGCCTACATTTTATCTTCTCCCTGCGCAATGCAACGATATTCATTTACGATCTGGGAGAATAGTAGAACCTATCATAGCCGATGTTACCTCTTCTGATAAAGAGGAAACAAAGGAGAATGATGTACCTAAAAAGGTACAATCATCCTCTAACAATGCTGCTGAAACAACAAAACCACCATTTCCTGAGTGTTTAGCTTTGACTAAAATGTCGGAGCCACCTACTTTCAATCTTCTAGGGGAAATACAGAATCTTTATGTCAAAATTACCTTACTACAAGCACTCTGAGATGTACCAATTTATGTCAGGACGATGCGAGACATTTGTGTTAAGAAGCCTGGTAGGAAAATTAAGGATCCCCTCACAGTCCATGTTATGGGTGACTTGTCTGCACTAATGTCAGGTAAAGCCTCCCCAATTAAATATGGTGATCCCGACCACCCTACCTTCTCAGTACAAATTGGAAAAACCATAATCCCTCGAGTCCTGGTAGACTTAGGTGCCGCTATCAATATTATGACTCTGGAAACCTCACAACTATTACAATTGCAAAATGAAACCAGAGACGCCCCAACTATCTTAGAATTAGCTGACCGATCCACAATTAAACCAGAGGGATTCATTGAAGACCTAATTATCTCAGTGGAATCCTGGAATTATCCAGCTGACTTTGTGGTACTACAACCCAAAACAAAGTTGGGGGGGCACCCTCTAATTTTGGGCAGGCCTTGGCTAGCCACAACAGATGCTTTTATCAGCTGTAGATCAGGTTCAATGACAATTTCCAATGGTTACAAAACTAAACAGCTTACCCTCTACCCTCACGCTACACCCCTGATTAATAATGATAATTCTGTATGGGTATACTTGGATGATCAACTTACTCAACCCATCTTGACTATCAGACAAGCTCTAAGACTTAAAGACTCCACCGGGGATGAAGTAATTAATAATTTTATTTGTGAACCCTCCTCTATGACTCCAGAAACTCATAACAAACTAGCTGCACTGTTGGAGTCAGATAATCAAGAAAACCTTTACTCTGAAAACCCACCTCAAACATCTTCCACCATCTCTTCTAAAAGCATACCAGTAGAAATTGAACCTGGCAAAACACTGAACATAAACCCTAATCTGACAGATGTTGAAACACAACAATTAATGAAGTTACTTCTGGAAAATAAAGAAGCATTCGCATGGGATTATACATATATGAAAGGAATCTCTCCTGAATTATGTACTCATTGAATATATATTAAGGAAGATTGTCGACTAATCTGTCAATCTCAACGACCAATGAACCCTAATTTAAGAGAAATCCTTAAAGAAGAACTTCAAAAATTGCTCAATGCAGGGTTTATATATCCTATATCAGATAGTGAATGGGTGTCCCCATTGGTAATAGTTCCTAAGAAAAACGGGAAATGGAGAGTGTGTGTGGACTACAGAGCCTTAAATAAAGCAACTCAGAAAGATCACTTTCCATTACCATTCATTGATCAGGTGTTAGACAGTTTGTCAGGGAAGCAATTTTTCTAATTTTTAGATGGTTTCAGTGGGTATAATCAAATAAAAATTGCACATCAAGATCAAGATAAAACCACTTTTACTAGCCCTTGGGGAACCTTTGCTTATAGAGTTCTTCCATTTGGACTATGTAATGCACCAGCAACCTTCCAACGAGCAGTTTTAGGAATCTTTTCTGATATGCTTAATGACTCTATGAAAAATTTTATGGATGACTTTACTCCTTATGGTGTTTCTTTTCAGGAAGCACTACAAAACCTTGAGAAAGTTCTTAAACGATGCATACAAGCCCAACTCTCCCTAAGTACAAAAAATGCCATATGATGATGAGTGAAGGAATAGTGCTTGGACATTTTATCTCATCTCAAGGAATTCAGGTGGATCCATCCAAGATACAAGTCATTAAAGACCTTCCTACTCCCAAAAACCAAACAGAGGCAAGAAGTTTTCTAGGACATGATGGATACTACATAAGATTTATCAAAAACTTTTCCAAAATAGCTTCTCCCCTGTTTGTGTTACTGATGAAAAATGTTGAATTCAAATGGACTAATTCTTGCCAGGAAGCATTTAATACACTTAAACATCAGTTATCTACAGCTTCTATTCTTAGAGGACCTGATTGGACACTTCCCTTTCATATATCCTCGGATGCTTCAGATACTGCAATAGGAGTTGTTTTGGGACAAGAAGAAAATCATCTCCCTTATGCTATTTATTTTATTAGCAAGAATATGACTCCTGCTGAACTCAATTATACAGTTACCGAAAAGGAATTCTTAGCAGTTATCTATGCTATTAATAAATTTAGACATTACATTATTGGCTACTCTACTCTTGTCCATACTGATCACTCAGCTATCAAATATTTAATGAACAAACCTATCACAAATGCTAGAGTTACCAGATGGTTACTATTATTGCAAGAATTTGATATTACAATTGTAGATAGACCAGGAAAAGAAAATGTAGCTGTTGATTTCCTTTCTTGGATAAAACCTGATGATGATACCCCAGTAGATGATTCCTTTCCTGATGAATATCTATTTACAGTTTCTGCTCACTCACCTTGGTATGCAGACATCACTAACTATTTGGTTGTAGGGAAGTTACCACCACACTTATCCCACAGAGAGAAAAGAAGAATCATTCAAAAAAGTGCTAGGTATAGATGGATAAGTGGGTGTCTTTTCCACATAGGACCTAATCAAGAAATCCGAAGGTGCATTAGCGAAGATGAGGTTTATAATCTACTAAAATCTTGTCATGATGGCCCTTGTGGAGGGCATTTTGCTGATAAGAGAACATCACATAAAATTCTTAGGATGGGGTATTATTGGCCCTCACTTTTTAAAGATGCAAAGAAATATGTTCGGGCATGTGATAGCTGCCAAAGAATGGGCCAACCTAATCATAGAGATGAAATGCCATTAAACCCCCAGATAGTACTTAAACCATTTGAAATATGGGCCTTAGACTTTGTAGGACCCATTAACCCACCATCCAATCAAAAAGTTCACATAGTAGTCTGCACAGACTATATGACCAAATGGGTGGAAGCTAAAGAACTGCATAGAGCGACAAAAGAAGCAGTTATAGATTTCTTATTTGAAGACATCTTCATCAAATTTGGAGTGCCAAGAGAATTAGTTACAGATGGAGGACCTCCTTTCACTTCTCATGGCTTCAAAGCCACACTTCAAAAATATCATATTCAGCACAGAATGACTACATCATACCACCCCCAAGCCAATGGATAGGTGGAAAGAACAAATAAAGTAATAGAATCCATTCTCACAAAAACAGTGAAGAAAAACAGAGAGGACTGGTCTCATAGGCTCCCTAAAGCATTATCTGCCTACATAACTACTTGGAGAAATACTACAAGATTCTCTCCCTATGAATTAGTTTATGGAAAGAGTGTTGTCTTCCCTATGGAATTTAAAATCAAAACCTTAAGGACTACTTCAGTTGTCAACCTTGATTTGATCGATGCACAGACAGCTAGGTTGTAGCAGCTTAATGAATTGGATGAAAAAAGACTAGATGTCATTTATCAGACAACTATGATTCAACAACAAAGATCAAAATGGCATGACAAAATTATCAAGCATAAGCAGTTCCAAAAAGGTAATTGGGCCCTATTGTATGACTCTCGGTTCAAAGAATTTCAAGGGAAACTACGTACAAGATGGCTTGGACCTTACAAAGTAGACATTGTTTTCCCCAATGGAACAGTAAGGCTCCTCACAATCGATGACTCTAAAACACCATTACTTGTAAATGGTCATCGGTTCTGTCTGTACCAGCGCCCTATTTCCAAAGAAGATTTTAAGGCCACATGCGTGGCAAACTCTCATTACCTCTTTTTAGAGGAGGATCCTACCCCTCACTGCAATTAATTCTTTTTAAGTTAATTTCTTTAGTATTAGATTAGATTTCGTTTACTAATAATCCCTGTCAAGAAATACCATGTTACAATCGATTTTTGCAGATTCCCGATCAAAGCACTGGCCTACTAAGAAAGGACGATCCTACTTCAAGAAGAGGCAAGCTTTCCCATTCCTGAAACACCACTATTTAACAACTCTTTGCTCTTTCTTCATTGTTGAAACACCACTGTTCAATGACTTTTTAACTTTCCCGCACTGCTGAAACACCACTGTTTAGCAATCTTTCACACCATTTTCCCCCATCGTTGTTCAGCAACTTTTTGACTTTCCCCACTGCTGAAACACCACTGTTCAGCAATCTTTCACACCATTTTTCCCCACCACTATTCAGCAACTTTTTGACTTTCCCCACTGCTGAAACACCACTGTCAGCAACCTTTCACCATTTTCCCCATTGCTAAAACACCATTGTCAACAACTTTTCGCCATTTTTCCATTACCAAAACAACACTGTTCCACAATTCTTCACATCTTCCCATTGCTGAAACACCATTATCAGCAACTTTTTACCTTCCCCCCATGGTCGAAACACTACAGTTCAGCAATTCTTCACAGTTTCCATTGATGAAACAACACCATCCAGCAATTGTTTCGCCCTTCTTTCTGTTGCTGAAACACCAACTTTTCAGCATTCTCTGTCAATAATCTTTTTCTCTCTTATACTACATTTTTCCCTTCCAGTCAACAAATCCTTGATACAATTCAATCTAACAAATCAAAAGTCTCCACCACGACCACTGCAGAACTATTATGGACTGGCATTATATTTCGTTTGAAGTACGAATCAAAAGGTAAAGGAAAGGTATGTAAATTTTATGTAAATACAATTAAGTTATAGTTAATGAGAAGATTCCAACTCATCATTACCACTCATGCAAAATCATTATGAGCCGTACTTAAAATTAGGGGGAGGAAATACTGAACTTTTATACCATCATTTCACACGTATCAACCACCGCCATTCCTATTTACCATCCTTTCGTTTGTTTCACCACCATTTGCATGCCTCCACTCGAAAAACTCACTCTACACAGAAGTTGTTACTCAACTCTTTGACGGTGTATTTTACCGAGATGGTAGCTATGGGAGGCTCTGTTATACAGTACGAACCTGCCAAGATAGCCCTGTTAGAACACTATCCAGTAGCCTATCAAATTTTTCTGCAGGCAGGATGGCTTGGTTATTTTCAGAGACTCCAGTGGTATGATCAACAACAGGTTGTCCAATTTTCTCAAAACCTCCAGGAAGACCATTCCATTGTTCAAGGGGTTCAGATTTCAGTTACAGAAGAGGATATAGCGCAGGTTTCGGGTCTCCCTACCAATGGCATTTGCATGTTCAGCTGCAAACATATCATTCTAAATGCCCAGCAGGATTTCCTCTTGCCAAGGGAATAAATTGAACCTAAAGGTCGGGTGTTCGACTTAGCTCGTTGCCGCCTCCATGGTCGGAAGTTGCAAAATTCATTAAACACTACCTTACATGTGAAGGCCGATACCAAGTAGTCTACCAGAATGATTTTGTCCTGTTGTCTCACTTACGGCATAATAGATTGGTGAACATTCCTTATTATTTGCTCGGTTGTCTTAAGAATATGTCGCACTACTGTAAAAAGGCTAAAGATCCCACCCTTTCACTCACCCATCACTGCCTCGTCCAACTTCTTATCCAAAAGGGTTTTTCCCAACAAAACCCTCCACTAAACAATCCACCCATAGATCCCCAAGAAGCTGCTGAAATTCCTGAAAATATGCAGGAACAGCAACCACAAAACCCTCCAGATTCTCTAGAAATACCTAACAGTCCGCCTACAGACCCAATCAACCCAATTAACCCCCCTACCATACCAATCCCACCCCACATTTTTCCAGAATCATCCACCCCTACCCTTCATATTCTTAGCAATGATTCTGAACCAGACAATTCTCCCTGTCCCATCATTGAGGAAAAACCCCCACATAAATGAAAGCAAATTCCTTTCTTCCCACCCTTTTTACAAAGAAAACAAACAAGGGCCTCAACAAGGCCAGCCACTACTGCCACTGCCCTAGACCCCCAACCCATCTGATTAATACCCCGTACACCTCTAACCTCCCAAATGCCAGAATCTTTGCCTATTCCACCCATGGGCACTGAAACACAAGAACCAGATGCCCAGTATGTTGCAACATCATCTATTTCAAATCCAGTAGATGAACCACAAGAACCAGCTACTCATTCAATAGTTGAAACACAAGAACCAGCTACTCATTCAGTGACTGAAACACAAGAACCAGCTATAGCTGTCACACAAGAACCAGCTACAACTGAAACACAAGAACCAACTGCTGATATTGTTATTGAGACACAGGAATCAGAGGCCCAGGGAGCTGCAACATTACTTTCTTTACATCAAGAAGATGAAACACAAGAATCAGTTGCCGATCCTGTAGATGCTCCTCAAGAACCAGCTAGGAAGGCGGTGACTACTACACAAGAACCAGACACTTCTTAACCAAATCCAACAATGGCCTCTGTCTTACAAGAAAATGAGTTCCTAAGGTCTGAAATAGAAGCCTACAAGCAAGATCTAGCCATGGAAAAGGAAGCATATGAGAAGGAACTTAACTTGTACACCTTAGCTCGCATAGCAACCATGTCAGAGGGGACTACAACAGAGATCCTGTGTAAAGAATATATGTGCAGTCAATGTGGGGACATCTACTATCAAGCAGACTACAAAGTAACTCAAATTCCAATGCCAAGAGATTCCCCTGCACCTTCGACTTTTGCAGTCAAAGAAGAACACCCTGTTGTTACACAAGAACCATCAGGACCTTCCAAGATTAATATTGAACCCTTGCCTACAACAAATGACAAATCTAAAACCCATGCTTTTGTTAATAAAGTTGTACAAACAATTCCTATTGAGGAATCTTCCCCTCCCAGCCAGATCAACACCCAGGCCTTTGTGGAACAAGCCACTCAGACCCTACCACAGCCTACTACTTGCAACGTTGAAACACAAACTCAGCCATGGGATGAGCAGGCAATAATATAGAAATGGAAAAAAGAGTCTGTTGTTACACAAGCCAAAAGCCTGCAGGAACACAGACAGATCTGGATAAATCATATCTACTCAAATTGGGAAGCTTTGGAGTAAACGCGCCAGGAATCTCGTGCCCTTAAGAAACAGAATAAAGAGCTAAAAGGCATATTGCTCCTGATATTTGACTTGGCACAAAAGCTATTGGCTGCAAGGAAACCATCCTGCAATTACTCTCTGTTCCTTGTGGAACGACTTACATGGTTTCAGATCAAATCAGTCAAAGAAGGCATACCCCATGCAGTATTAAATTCAGCAGATTTTATTAAAACCTTTGTAGAAGCCTTTGCTATGGATCAGCACCTCCTCTATGAGTCATATTTTCATAATGAGGCCATCCCTAAAAACCGACAACTGAACCTTAACATTCTTGTCGGTGACATCCAGATTAGGGCACTCACCTCCTTCCTCAACAATCAGATTATATGGCAGGATGACTTCCTAGCTGCCAAGCACAATGAGGATAATCACCTTCTCTGGATAAGGATAGAACCACAAAATGTTGCCACCTTTGTTACAGAGTATTATCAGTTTTTAAAGAAACCAGGGATGACTCAACACATTCATCAATTACAGACATCAGTGTTTCAGGAGTGTCAACATCTCATTAAATCAACAGAGATTGTTTTCCTACAAGAAAATAACATTTTTTGGCAACAGTCTACTGAGAAAAGACAGGTACACAACTCTTTTAGCCCCACTAACCTTGAGATAGCAATCTCCTGGGTACCTAGCTACATCAAGTGTGTTCAGCAATGTGTTGAAAGCTAGATAGGGTACCAGTTTCATTTTCCTATCCTTTGGATGTCAGCAGAGAAATATCAAATTCATTATAAGCTTCCCAAGAAGACCGAAACAACATCTTGGCAAAGGTTACAACGTGTTCAAGGGTTCAGAGCTCCAACAGACATCACCTTCCACAACTACTTCTTGAGTAACTTGCACGCTCAGAGTCAGTATTCAGATTATGATTCAGAGTGAAGTTGCCTGAGGACATGCAACATCTTAAATTGGGGGGGATGTTAGGACCACACAATGTACCTTTTTACTCACACTTTTTGCTACCTTTACACCCTTGTTTCACTCACATTTAAACTCACATTATCATCTTACCCTATCTTTCCAGAGGTATACAACGTCTCTTCTCTTTACTATATGTTTAATCTGTTTTGCATATAATTTTACATTACTCTCGTACTTAACCATTGATGTATAAGTGCTAAAATAGTTCAAACTGCAGATTAGCATTGAGGCCCGTTGCTGAAACAATTAAAGCATGCAACCCCGTGGCTGAAACAGCAACGCACACAGAAGAAGTTGTTACACAGTCCATGGTCAACGATGCTGAAACTCACACAGAAGAAGTTGTTACACAACCTGTGGTCATCGATGCTGAAAATCACACAGAAGAAGTTGTTACACAGTTCGTGGTCAACGATGTTGAAACAGCAACTCACCAGAAGAAGTTGTTACACCCTCCGTGGTCTACGATGTTGAAACAGCAACACAAACTATTACATTGACCACAACAGTCGTACCTTGAGCTAGCATTAACCATCGTTGATGCCTGAGACCGAGTTGCCAAAATAGTTAGAACACAAATCTCGTGGCTTAAACAGCCCGTGATTTGTGATGCCAAAACAACATACAACAACAGTAACAGAAGACAAATAAAGAAGTTGTTACTCCAGTCGTCATAGGAACACCTCACTCAACACTTGTAATAGAATTCTGTTGCGGGAGACTAGGATAACCTATTCCAGTTTAGAAAGTCGATCCGACTAAGAATAAGACTCAAATTTACACCTGTAATTAGTTGATTAAATTGTATCGAAGGGATCCTCCTCTTTAAATAAGAGGAAATCATCATTCGTTGGGAGCTTCTGTTTTTGCTAAGAAGAATTTACAGAGAAGAACATATTTCATTTCAGATTGTAATATGATACATTGACAGATGAATAAAAGACTATTTTGAGCATTTCTCTCTAGTCTCTTTCGTTTCAGGGGAATCTTGTGAGAAGGGAGGGCCCACCTTCTTCACAAGATTCACCCACTAGCTTTGTAGAGTGTTAGTGTTATTTCTGTTTATGCCTTGATTAAATTATGTTTTGTTGAAATACTACTTTATTGAACTTTGTTTTGTTGAAACACTACTTTACTGAACTCTGTCTTGTTGTTACATTGTTTTCATATGATTCATGCTTGGGTAACCGTTAATCATTCTAGTTAGCAATCCTGCTTGGTGAATTTATGAAACCTTGATAATCAGGGACAGGTGCTGACTATTCTCGCTTAGGAATTAGGGTCGTGTTCTCTGTTAGAGATTGTTAGCCTTCAGTGCATGTCAATTATTTTAATGAATTCATGAAAGTGTGCTAATCAGAAACTGGTGTTGAAGTTTCCTGCTTAGGGAATAGGGTCCTATTTTCTGTCCAGAAACAGTTAGCCTTCAGTGTGTGTCAATTATTTCAGCTAAGCAATGAGTTCATGAAGTGTGATGATCGGAAACAGGTGTTGAAGATTCCTGCTTTGGGAATAGGGTCTTGTTCTTTGGTTACAGAATAATTGGTCTTTCCTGTTGCAACATCTTGTTGTTATTTTAATGTAATCCAGGATTCTTCAATTAATCATTTCTTTAAGCTCTACAATAGGTAGGTTGTTTTCTTGTAATTCAAGTTAGAACTTCAGTTTGTTCAAGGCAAAGTGTGATTGATATGTTTTTACTACAACTCTAGGTTGCTTTTGAAATTGAGCATATATAGTGCGTGATTACGTTTGAAATAACACACTTCCCTGTGTTGACAATTTATGTAGCACTTGATTATTTAGTTAAATAAGAAATTATAGTGACCAACATTTTGGCGCCATTGCCAGGGAATGTAATTGTAGTTTTCAAAAGCACTTATGATTTTCCAGATACAAAGATTGCATGAGAGGACACAGAGACCCCAAAGACACAGACCCTATAGGTGGCAGGGGAAGAGGAAGAGGAGGAAGAAAGACTTATATTGACGAGATTATATCAAAGTCTAAATCTACTGCTCAACGACCAAACCTTCGGAAAAAAAAATCCCAGCCTTCATTTCAAGCCAACTTTGAAACGGGGAAAGAAGTTTGGAGTCCTGAGACAGTCAAGAAACTACCAGGAAACATTGAGGACAGAGCAAGCGCAGCAGGGGAGTAGACAGAAGAAAACATGGATGAGTACAATGAAAAATTGCATCATGAAGACCAGGTAGGTCTTGAAGGAGAGGTAAATGATGAAAACTATTTCTCCACATTAGGATTTCCTATTGGTGATCTTCCTAGAGGAGTAGCCCCCATGAAGAACATTCCACTCTTAGAACTACCTAAATTTCATGGTTTGTCTTCAGAAGATCTCGATGAGTTCCTTTTTGAGTTTGATATATTATGCAGAAGTTATGATTACATTTCCAATGCTCAAAAATTAAAACAATTTCTAGCAACATTGAAAGGAAATGCACTAAGATGGTTCATGAGTCTTGGAGGCCATGTAATCACAACATGGGACCAAATGAAACAGAAATTCCTGAACAAATACCAGGACTATTGCCGAACAAGAGAAAAAAGGAAGGAACTATTTAAGATGATGCAGAAAGAGGATGAAAATCTGGAGGACTTTGTAGAAAGGCTACAGTATAATCTACAAAGATCCAGTCACCCCAATGTAAGTAAAGATATTCTTAAAACCATATTATTAAAAGGAGTAAGGGATGACTCTTTAGATATGTTGAATATGCTTGGAAAAGGGGACATATATAAGGAATCATACAATGAAATTGTTAACCTATGTAAAAGATGTTCAAGAGGAGCTTCAAGAAATAGATCAAATAGTAGGGACGCCACATTTTCAAGAGTTCAAAAATCAGCCAGTGGGGGAGAAACAAGAGCCGAGATAGGTAATTTATCAAAAACTTTTCCAAAATAGCTTCTCCCTTGTTTGTGTTACTAATGAAAAATGTTGAATTCAAATGGACTAATTCTTGCCAGGAAGCATTTAATACACTTAAACATCAGTTATCTACAGCTCCTATTCTTAGAGGACCTGATTGGACACTTCCCTTTCATATATCCTCGGATGCTTCAGATACTGC
>ML781989.1:408926-426003 GCA_009831015.1 Picea engelmannii
CTCTACTCTTGTCCATACTGATCACTCAGCTATCAAATATTTAATGAACAAACCTATCACAAATGCTAGAGTTACCAGATGGTTACTATTATTGCAAGAATTTGATATTACAATTGTAGATAGACCAGGAAAAGAAAATGTAGTTGTTGATTTCCTTTCTTGGATAAAACCTGATGATGATACCCCAGTAGATGATTCCTTTCCTGATGAATATCTATTTGCAGTTTCTGCTCACTCACCCTGGTATGCAGACATCACTAACTATTTGGTTGCAGGGAAGTTACCACCACACTTATCCCACAGAGAGAAAAGAAGAATCATTCAACAAAGTGCTAGGTATAGTTGGATAAGTGGGTGTCTTTTCCACACAGGACCTGATCAAGAAATCTGAAGGTGCATAGCGAAGATGAGGTTTATAATCTACTAAAAGCTTGTCATGATGGCCCTTGTGGAGGGCATTTTGCTGATAAGAGAACAACACATAAAATTCTTAGGATGGGGTATTATTGGCCCTCACTTTTTAAAGATGCAAAGAAATATGTTCGGGCCTATGATAGCTACCAAAGAATGGGCCAACCTAATCATAGAGATGAAATGCCATTAAACCCCCAGATAGTACTTGAACCATTTGAAAGATGGGCCTTAGACTTTGTAGGACCCATTAACCCACCATCCAATCAAAAAGTTCACATAGTAGTCTGCACAGAGTATATGACAAAATTGGTGGAAGCTAAAGCACTCCATAGAGCGACTGAAGAAGCAGTTATAGATTTCTTATTTGAAGACATCTTCATCAGATTTGGAGTGCCAAGAGAATTAGTTACAAATGGAGGACCTCCTTTCACTTCTCATGGCTTCAAATTCACACTTCAAAAATATCATATTCAGCATAGAATGACTACAGCATACCACCCCCAAGCCAATGGACAGGTGGAAAGCACAAATAAAATAATAGAAGCCATTCTCACAAAAACAGTGAAGAAAAACAGAAAGGACTGGTCTTACAGGCTCCCTAAAGAATTATGGGCCTACAGAACGACCTGGAGAAATACTACAGGATTCTCTTCCTATGAATTAGTTTATGGAAAGAGTGTTGTCTTCCCTGTGGCATTTGAAATCAAAACCTTAAGGACTACTTCATCTGTCAACGTTGATTTGACCGATGCACAGACAGCCAGGTTGCAGCAGCTTAATGAATTGGATGAAAAAAGACTAGATGCCATTCATCAGACAACTATGATTCAACAACAAAGATCAAAATGGCGTGAAAAAAATATCAAGCATAAACATTTCCAAAAAGGTAATTGGGCCCTACTGTATGACTCTCGGTTTAAAGAATTTTAAGGGAAACTACGTACAAGATGGCTTGGACCTTACGAAGTAGACACTGTTTTCCCCAATGGAATAGTAAGGCTCCTCACAATCGATGACTCTAAAACATCGTTACTTGTAAATGGTCATCGGCTCCGTCTGTACCAGTACCCTATTTCCAAAGAAGATCTTAAGGCCACATGCATGGCAGACTCTCATTACCTCTTTTTAGAGGAGGCTCCTACCCCTCACTGCAATTAATTCTTTTTAAGTTAATTTCTTTAGTATTAAATTAGATTTCGTTTACTAATAATCCCTGTCAAGAAATACCATGTTACAATCGATTTTTGCAGATTCCCGATCAAAGCATAGGCCTACTAAGAAAGGACGATCCTACTTCAAGAAGAGGCAAGCTTTCCCATTGCTGAAACACCATTGTTTAGCAACTCTTTGCTCTTTATTCATTGCTGAAACACTATTGTTCGACTTTTTGACTTTCCCCCACTACTGAAACACCATTGTTCAGCAATCTTTCACACCATTTTCTCCCATCGTTGTTCAGCAACTTTTTGACTTTCTCCACTGTTGAAACACCACTATTCAACAATATTTCACACCATTTTCCCCCACCACTATTCAGCAACTTTTTTACTTTCCCCAATGCTGTAACACCACTGTCAGCAACCTTTCACCATTTTCCCCATTGCTGAAACACCATTCTCAGCAACTTTTCGCCATTTTCCCATTACCAAAACAACACTATTTTGCATTTCTTCACATCTTCCAATTGCTGAAACACCACTGTCAGCAACTTTTCACCTTCCCCCCATGGCCGAAACATTACAGTTCAGCAATTCTTCATAGTTTCCATTGATGAAACAACACCGCCCAACAATTGTTTCGCCCTTCTTTTTGTTGCTGAAACACCAACTTTTCAGCATTCTCTGTGAATAAGATTTTGCGCTCTTATACTACATTTTTCCCTTCCAGTCAACAAATCCTTGATACAATTCTATATAACAAATCAAAAGTCTCTACCACGGCCACTGTAGAACTATTATGGACCGGTATTATATTTCATTTGAAGTACGAATCAAAAGGTAAAGGCGAGGTATGTAAATTTTATGTAAATACAATTAAGCTATAGTTAATGAGAAGATTCCAACTCATCATTACCACTCATGCAAAATCATTATATGCCACACTTAAAAGGGAGGGGAGGAAATACCGAACTTTTATACCATCATTTCACACGTATCAACCACCGCCATTCCTATTTACCATCCTTTCGTTTGTTTCACCACCATTTGCATGCCTCCACTCGAAAAAATCACTCTGCACAAAAGTTGTTGCTCAACTCTTTGACAATGTATTTTACCGAGCTAGTAGCTATGGGAGGCTCTGTTATACAGTACGAACCCGCCACGACAGCCCTGTTAGAACACTATCCAGTAACCTATCAAATTTTTCTGCAGGCAGGATGGCTTGGTTATTTTCAGAGACTCCAGTGGTATGATCAACAACAGGTTCTCCAATTTGCTCAAAATCTCCAGGAAGACCATTCCATTGTTCAAGGGGTTCAGATTTCAGTTACAGAAGAGGATATAGTGCAGGTTTCGGGTCTCCCTACCAATGGCATTCGCATGTTCAGCCACAAACATATCATTCTGAATGCCTTGCAGGATTTCCTCTTGCCAGGGGAACAAATTGAACCTAAAGGTTGGGGTGTCTGACTCAGCTCGTTGTCGCCTCCATGGCCAGAAGTTGCAAAATTCGTTAAACACTACCTTACCTGTGAAATTCAATACCAGGTAGTCTACCAACATGATTTTGTCCTGTTGTCTCACTTACGGCATAATAGATTGGTGAACATTCCTTATTATTTGCTCGGTTGTCTTAAGAATATGTCGCACTAATGTAAAAAAGATAAAGATCCCACCCTTTCACTCACCCATCACTGCCTCATCCAACTGCTTATCCAAAAGGGTTTTGCCCAACAAAACCCTCCACTAAACAATCCACCCATAGATCCCCAAGAAGCTGCTGAAATTCCTGAAAATCTGTAGGAACAGCAACCACAAAACCCTTCAGATTCTCCAGAAATACCTAACAGTCCGCCTACAGACCCAATCAACCCAAGTAACCCCCCTACCATACCAAGCCCACCCCACATTTTTCCAGAATCATCCACCCCTGCCCTTCATATTCTTAGCAATGATTATGAACCAGACAATTCTCCCTGTCCCATCATTGGGGAAAAACCCCCACGTAAACGAAAGCAAATTCCTTTCTTCCCGCCCTTTTTACAAAGAAAACGAACAAGGGCCGCAAAAAGGCCAGCCACTACTGCCACTTCCCTAGACTTCTAACCCATCCGATTAATACCCCGTACACCTCTAACCTCCCAAATGTCAGAATCTTTGCCTATTCCACCCACGGGCATTGAAACACAAGAACCAGACGCCCAGTATGTTGCGACATCATCCGTTTCAAATCCAGTAGCTGAACCACAAGAACCAACTACTCATTCAGTAGTTGAAACACAAGAACCAACTACTCATTCAGTGGCTGAAACACTAGAACCAGCTACAGTTGAAACACAAGAACTAACTGTTGATATTGTTATTGAGACACGGGAATCAGAGGCCCAGGGAGCTGCAACATTACTTTCTTTACATCAAGAAGCTGAAACACAGGAATCA
The DNA here is from genome assembly GCA_009831015.1 of Picea engelmannii. Lineage (NCBI taxonomy): Eukaryota > Viridiplantae > Streptophyta > Pinopsida > Pinales > Pinaceae > Picea > Picea engelmannii. The sequence goes on from ML781989.1 coordinate 412,940, forward strand.
GCTGTCGATCCTGTAGCTGCTCCTCAAGAACCAGCTAGGGAGGCGGTGACTGCTACACGAGAACCCGTCACTTCTCAACCAGAACCAACAATGGCCTCTGTCTTACAAGAAAATGAGTTCCTAAGGTCTGAACTAGAAGCCTACAAGCAAGATCTAGCCATGGAAAAAGAAGCATATGAGAAGGAACTTAACTTGTACACCCTAGCTCGCATAGAAACCATGTCAGAGGGGACTACAACAGAGAGCCAATGTAAAGAATATATATGCAGTCAATGTGGGGACATCTACTATCAAGCAGGCTACAAAGTAACTCAAATTCCAATGCCAGGAGCTTCCCCTGCACCTTCGACTTTTGCAGTCAAAGAAGAACACCCTGCTATTACACAAGAACCAGCAGGACCTTCCAAGATTAAGACTGAACCCTGGCCTACAACAAATGAAAAATCTGAAACCCCTCCTTTTGCTAATAAAGCTGTACAAACAATGCCTATTGAGGAATCTGCCCCTCCCAGCCAGATCAACACCTAGGCCTTTGTGGAACAAGCCACTCAGACCCTACCACAACCTACTACTTACAACGTTGAAACACAAACTTAGCCATGGGATGAGCAGGCAATAATACAGAAATGGAAAAAAGAATATGATGTTACACGGGCCAAAATCCTGCAGGAACATAGACAGATCTGGATAAATCATATCTACTCAAATTGGGAAGCTTTAGAGAAAACACACTAGGAATCTCGTGCCCTTAAGAAACAGAATAAAGAGCTAAAAGGCATATTGCTCCTTATATTTGACTTGGCACAAAATCTATTGGCTGCATGGAAACCATCCTGCAATTACTCTATGTTCCTTGTGGAACGACTTACATGGTTTCAGATCAAATCAGTCAAAGAAGGAAGACCCCATGCAGTATTAAATTCAGCAGATTTTATTAAAACCTTTGTAGAAGCCTCTGCTATGGATCAGCACCTCCTCTGTGAGGCATATTTTCGTAATGAGACCATCCCTGAAAACCTACAGCTGAACCTTAACCCTCTTATCGGTGACATCCAGATTAACGCACTCAACTCCTTCCTCAACAATCAGATTATATGGCAGAATGACTTCCGAGATGCCAAGCACAATGAGGATAATCGCCTTCTCTTGATAAGTCCAGAACCACAAAATGTTGCCACCTTTGTTACAGAGTATTATCAGTTTTTAAAGAAACCAGGGATGACTCAACACATTCAGCAATTACAGACATCAGTGTTTCAGAAGTGTAAACATCTCATTAAATCAATAGAGATTGTTTCCCTACAAGCAAATAACATGCTTCAGCAACAGTCTACTGAGAAAAGACAGGAACACAACCCTTTTAGCCCCACTAACCTTGAGATTGAAATCTCCAGGGTACCTAGCTACATCAAGTGTGTTCAGCAATGTGTTGAAAGCTGGATAGGGTGTCAGTTTCATTTTCCTATCCTTTGGATGCAAGCAGAGAAATATCAAATTCATTATAAGCTACCCAAGAAGACCGAAACAGTAGCTTGGCAAAGGTTACAACGTGTTCAAGGGTTCAGAGCTCCAATAGACATCACCTTCCACAACTACTGCTTGAGTAACTTGCACGCTCAGAGTCGGTATTCAGATTCTGATTCAGAGTGAAGTTACCTGAGGACATGCAACATCTTAAGTTGGGGGGGATGTTAGGACCACACAATGTACCTTTTTACTCACACTTTTTGCTACCTTTACACCCTTGTTTCACTCACATTTAAACTCACATTATCATCTTACCCTATCTTTCCAGAGGTATACAACGTCTCTTCTCTTTAATATATGTTTAATATGTTTTGCATATAATTTTACATTACTCTCGTACTTAACCATTGATGTATAAGTGTTGAAACAGTTTGAACTGCAGATTAGCATTGAGGCCCGTTGCTGAAACAACTAAAGCATGCAACCCCGTGGATGAAACAACAATGCACACAGAAGAAGTTGTTACACAGTCCATGGTCAACGATGTTGAAACTCACACAGAAGAAACTGTTACACAGCCCATGGTCAACGATGTTGAAACTCACACAGAAGAAGTTGTTACATAGTTCGTGGTCAACGATGTTGAAACAGCAACTCACCAGAAGAAGTTGTTACACCCGCCGTGGTCTACAATGTTGAAACAACAACACAAACTTTTACATTGACCACAACAGTTGCACCTTGAGCTAGCATTAACCATCGTTGATGCCTGAGACCGAGTTGCCAAAACAGTTAGAACGCAAATCCCGTGGCTGAAACAACTCGCGATTTGCGATGCCGAAACAGCATACAATAGCAGTAACAGAAGACAAATAAAGAAGTTGTTACTCCAGCCGCCACATGAACACCTCACTCAGCACTTGTAATAGCATTCTGTTGCAGGAGACTAGGATATCCTATTCCAATTTAGAAAGTCGATCCGACTAAGAATAGGACTCAGATGTACACGTGTAATTAGTTGATTAAATTGTATTGAATGGATCCTCCTCTTTAAATAAGAGGAAATCATCATTCGAGGGGAGATTCTGTTTTTGCTAAATATTTACAGAGAGGAACATATTTCATTTCAGATTGTAATATGATACATTGACAGATGAATAAAATATTGTTCTGAGCATTTCTCTCTAGTCCCTTTCGTTTCAGGGGAATCTTGTGAGAAGGGAGGGCCCACCTTCTTCACAAGATTCACCCACTAGCTTTGTAGAGTGTTAGTGTTATTTCTGTTTATGCCTTGATTAAATTATGTTTTGCTGAAACACTACTTTATTGAACTTTGTTTTGCTGAAACACTACTTTACTGAACTCTATCTTGTTGTTACATTGTTTTCATATGATTCATGCTTGGGTAACCGTTAATCATTCTAGTTAGCAATTCTGCTTGGTGAATTTATGAAAGCTTGATAATCAAGGACAAGTGTTGAAGATTCCTGCTTAGGAATTAGGGTCTTGTTCTCTGTTAGAGATAGTTAGCCTTCAGTGCATGTCAATTATTTTAATGAATTCATGAAAGTGTGCTAATCAGAAACTGGTGCTGAAGTTTCCTTCTTAGGGAATAGGGTCCTATTTTCTGTCCAGAAATAGTTAGCCTTCAGTGTGTGTCAATTATTTCAGCTAAACAATGAGTTCATGAAGTGTGATGATCGGAAACAGGTGCTGAAGATTCCTGCTTTGGGAATAGGGTCTTGTTCTCTGGTTACAGAATAATTGGTCTTTCCTGTTGCAGCATCTTTTTGTTATTTTAATGCAATCTGGGATTCTTCAATTAATCATTTCTTTAAGCTCTGCAATAGGTAGGTTTCTTTCCTATAATTCGAGTTAGAACTTCAATTTGTTCAAGGCAAAGTGTGATTGATATGTTTTTACTACAACTCTAGGTTCATTTTGAGATTGAGCATATATAGTGCGTGATTACCTTTGAAATAATAGACTTCCCTGGGTTGACAATTTATGTAGCACTTGCTTGTTTAGTTAAATAAGCAATTATAGTGACCAACAGTAACAACTTCATCAGAAACTAAGAGTGTCTTAGTAACTGATACTGATTGTAGCTCTTCTTCTTTCATGGTGGTAACTCTATCTCTTATTGTAATCATGTCTCCATGAACCAACTAATGTACTACACCAACCACCACTCAATTTTAAAAATGGGGATTTCGCCCCCTACAACTCATACTATATATGAATCATGGTTATTCTGGTTGTCTTCATGAATACTGGAACTATTTCTTCAATTACTAGAGTAAGTGTCTCGTCATAGTCTTCTCCCTCTTGCTGGGAAAATCATATGGACACTCATCAGGATTTGTACATCTACAACAAGCTTCATCTGTTAGATCAATCTTGGAAGTTAATATTGACTTCTCTTCAAGTCTCACAGAAAAATCCATATTCTAGTCTTTCTGACTAGCTTCCTTCTCTGTCACTGAAACAAGGGAACCTTCCCAGGAGATTTCATATCTCCTAGAAGTTTTTGAAGCTACGATATAGTCTTCTCATGGAATCTGTCTCCCAGTCCTGGAAGTCTTTTCTTCATCTGGTCCTTTCTGAGATCAAGCTTACTCTCAATTTATTTTGAGTCTACAAGGACTTCATCATCTCTTATGGGGTATACTTGGTGTTGAATACCAAGTCTAAATATGAAAAGTTGAGTTAGACTTCAAGTGAAATTTACTCCCTTTCAAGGTGGCTTCATTATCCTTTGAACAAGTCTATTGTGAGTTCTTGTTCTAATGCTCGGTCATCTTTGGAGCCTTTTGTTCCTTACAATCAATATCCATATGAGATACTCTGGATTTCAAAAGATAACTTATTCTTCATCTTCTTTGGTACATGAATGTATATGGTTATGTACATAGTATGCTTCATGTCTCATCTAATATGTTGTTTTCTGCAACCTTCACTATAGCTTCCTTGGGGTTATCACATGTGACCTAAAACAAGGTCAACAAAACAGCAAGCAAGAATAATACTCTTTTGATAATAGTAAATAAAACAATAGTACGAATAATCATCATGGTAGCTCCTTTAGAGATTTCACCTGTGACCTATCTGAAACAAAGATCAAAAGTAAGAAATACAATATGAAATGAGATCAACACTCTTCTAGTGTTGTGATCAAACATTCATCCAAGGTAACTTGGAACCAACACAAGAAGTTTCTCCTAGAGGAGATGTTAGTTGTATCTGGTAAATGATTACAATAAGCATTTATCTCAATATGCTCACATGCTACCAAGTATAATACTTTTCAAATACTACTACCTCAACTATAGTGTTTACTTGTAAAGGGGTAGTTACCAACTTGTCATGTGCAACTTTGAATCTTATCAACTTAATCAATCAAACCTGGAACCTAGAGTTTTATCCTCAAGATTGAGTGTGTTTATTTTCTTTCAAGTCTCCTTCACTCAAGATGACAAGTGATTTCTTAAACATGTCTTCTGTACTAAGACAATATGTTATCTTGATGTAAATATAAGTTAGAGAATAAGCTCTACCAACTCAACTTTAATCAGCCTTGATAATTTTGACCAATGGTTAGTATGATTTCAACATACCACCTAGATGTTCATAAGGTCAAAATAATGTCATAACAAATAGATGCATATCAAGATAATCAAACTTGGGGTGCATTAGTCTTCTGAGTATGTTGGTTTTGAGATCCTTCTGGATCTATGATAGGGGATCCTTTATCTTGAAAATACCCCTTAGAATAATATAGTTGAAACATATGTAAGTACATACCTCTGATAGTATCGGTGTGTGGTGGTACCATCCAGTAGCAACGGTGATAGGTGACAAACCTTCAAAACTTTAGAGGTGTTTCGATTTTAAGGTTGGCCAACACTTTATAAAATCTTTCACTACAACTGGAACTGCAACTATAATTGCAACTTATACTGCAACGGGTACTTTAACTATAACTTAGGGTTTTATGAGAAAACCCTATATTTTCAAACTTCAAATTTTGAAATTTTGATCCAGGGACTAAATGCACTGGGTTGAGGCGAGTTTGTTGGAGATGTTAGATTTAAAAAATATCAAGTTTTTCCCCTTGAAACTTGACCTGTGAAAATCTGGACTGGTACTTATGGTAATGGTTCTAGTTTCCTAGTTTTCTGGTACTTCTAGTTCTCTGGCACTTCGGGTTTTCTGGTTTTTTGGTATCAGTCAAAACTAGGGGTTGACTTTCTGGAGTATCTGACCACTAAAAAAGTGTCCTCAAGGTGCCAAAGAGTTCCCTAGGCTATGGAACACTTTTCTAGATGGTTTTTAGGAAAAACTTCCTCTCCAACAAAAATCCCTAATTTTCTTGTACGACAATAATGATGTTTTTACTTATCCAGTGAAAGGTGCTCTCTTCAGCTTATCTCTGATACCATGTTAATTTTTGAGCTATTATTGGGTTTCCTTTAAATTTACTAGATAACAATAGCATAGGTAGGATCATTGAGAGAAACACAATCAAAAGATATACAACATTTATCCTCGAAAACCCTCATGGGGGAGAAAACCCAGCAAAACTTCCTTAATATAGATAGCCAATACAATGCCAAGACAATAAACCAAAACACTAGAGAATATCCAACACTGAGTAATGTGCCTCTATCTTCCTTCTTCTCCCAACTGCAGCTACCAAACTTGCAGACTTGATGAGCGAATAAGTGAGTGAGATAATCAAGCGTTGGCTTCCTTTATTTATAATAGTTGGAAGGCGCTGGAAAGGTGTCTCTTCACTAGGCAAGGTCGACTTGTCTTATTAGTGGTTAAAACCACTTTAATTAGGCCTAGGGGAAACTTCTTAATTTGCATAATACAATTAGGATTTGACCAATCCGCAAAAGGGTATTTGGTCAATTACAATGCCCGACATGATCAATCCACAACATGGGATTGATATAATGAATAATGACTCAATAATAAATAGAATACTCTTTGCAGTTACAATATTTCAACATATTAAACCATAGGTGAATGGTCATATCCATAAAATATCATTATTAAATAAGAGGTATAGGCATACTTCACTTAGGTCTAGGGTGTGGAGGGGGTTAATGGTAGAGTATAGGTTATGCGTAGGCTTAGTTGGAGCTAGGGGGGTCTAGGTCATGGTTGTTGAAATAATGTAACTGCAAAGATTATTCTAATTATTATTGATATATTATTCATTGGATCAATCCCCATTGTGGAATGATCATGTCGGCTATTGTAAAGGACCAAATCCCCTTTTGCATATTGGTCAAAATATAATTGTAATAGGCAGAAGAAGAAGTCAACCCCAAAATATATTAAAGAGGCCCCAGAATATATTAAAGGTGGTTATAACCACCTAGAAGAAGAAGTTGGCCCTGCCAATGAAAAGACACCTCCACACGTGTCAGTGTTGTATAAATAAGGAGGCTAGTGCCTCAGTTAGATACACACCCATGTGTTCATTGAGAGACAAGTTTTGGAGCTGCAGTTGAAGAAGAGAGAGAGAGAGAGGTGCATCCTTGGGAGAGGACTTTCTGTATTTGTTTGAGTTATCTCTTGGCATTGTATTGGCTATCTATAATAAGGAATTTTTGTTGAGTTTTCTCCCCCATGAGGGTTTCCTAGGATAAATGATGTGTCTCTTGTGGTTGTGTATTTATCAGTGATCCTATCTTATGTTATTATTATCTATTGAAATGCAAAGAACTCTAATAATAGCTTAAACATTAACATGGTATCAGAGCTAAGCTGAAGAGATCATCTTTCACAATAGAAAGTGAAAAACGTCACTGTTGTCATACATGCAAATTAGGGATTTTTGTTGGTGAAGTGTTTCATCCCTAAAACCATCTAGAAAAGTGTGCCCTCCCTCAAGGATCACTTTGGCATCCTCAGCGCAAGTTTTCAGTGGCTAGATCTCTCGGAAAGTGAAACCCTAGTTTTCACAAAGTACAAGAAAACCAGAAAACCAGAGTACCAGAGTACTAGAAGTACCAGAAAACCAGAAGCACAAGTTCAGAAATTTGCAGATCAAGTTTGAGGCGGTAAAATTTGGATTTTCAGAAATCTGACTGCACCAGCTTACTCGCCTCAGCTCAGCACATCTATCCCCTGGATTAGAATTTCAAAATTTGAAGTTTGAAAAATTAGGGTTTCCTCATAAAAACCTAAGTTGCAGTTGTAGTTGCAGTCTCAGAACCAGTTGTAGTATCAATTGTAGTTACAGTACCAGTTGAAGTATCAGTCGTAGTACCAGTTGCAGTCACCCTTGAAATTTTCAAGAGTTGGTAATGATTATCGTTGCTGCCAGATAGTGTCACTACCTACAAATGCTATCATAGGATCAAATTATTAGATGGATTAAAGTAGAGATCATAGAGTTTATTCTCTAACCTAACCTTTTGTCAAGAGAGAATAGTGTCCTAGTACAAAAGACAAGTCGAAGAAAGCACTCGTCATCTTGAGTGAAGGAGACTTGGAACAAAAGAAAGCACTCATTCTTGAGGACAATTATCCAGGTCCCAAGAGAAACCTTGTGTGTTAGTTCCAGGTTGCCATGAAGGAATGTTTGATAACAACACTATGAGAGTGTTGACCTCATTTCGTATTGTATTCCTTACCTTTAATCTTTGCTTCAGACAAGTTACAAGTGATAGCTCCAAAGGAGCTACTGTGATGATTGTTCATGCTATTGATTCATATTATCAAAAGGATATTACTCTTGCTTGTTGTTTTGTTGACCTTGTTCCAGGTCACAGGTAATAACCCTAAGGAAGCTATACTGAAGGTTGCAAAATAAAATGTACTAAAGGAGAAACCTTAAAAGAAGAAATCATCATTGGAAAAGAAGAAGGTGGCTTGTATAAGGTAAAGGGTCACTCAGAAGCTACCATGACCCACACCATTGAGAATCGATGTGAACTTTGGCATAGAATATTAGCTCACATCAACTACAAGGCACTACCATACATATGCAAAGTTGTCACAGGTCTACCAGAACTCAAAGTTGACCATGAAGGCATGTGAAATGGATGTGCACAAGGGAAGAACATCAAGAACCCTTTTCCGAAGAGACACATCAAAGTAGAAGGAGTCATAGAACTCATTCATTCAGATGTGTGTGGCCTAATTACATCATCCTCCATTAGTGGGTATGTATACTATGTATCATTTACTGATGATTATTCTCGTAATACCTGGGTGTATTTTTTGAAATCTAAAGATGAAGTGTTCAGCAAATTCAAGGAATTCAAAGCCTTGATAGAGAATCTTTCTAAAAGAAAGATCAAGATGTGTAGGTCAAATAATGGAAGAGAATACACCTCAAAAGAGTTTGTGAACTTCTACAAAGATGTTGGGATCAAGAGGGAACTCACTAATCCCTATAATCCTCAACAAAACGGTGTAGTTGAAAGGAAGAACAAAATGATAATGGAATCCGTGAAGACCATGATCCATGATCAAGATCTTCCAATGTGCTTATGGGCAGAAGCAGCAATGACAGTCGTATATGTGCAAAACTATTTGTCCCATAGTACACTTGGGTTCAAGACCCCGGAAGAGATGTTCACCGGAAAGAAACCATAGGTAAGCCATTTCAAAATATTTGGTTGCCCAGTATTTATACATATTCCAAAAGAGAAGAGAAACAAGTTGGAACCCTTGGGAAAGAAGGGAATATTTGTGGGATACTGTGAGGTCTCCAAGGCCTTCAGGATTTATATACCAAGTCACCATCACATTGAGATCATCAAGGATATGACCTTCTATGAAGATGCAGTGCTCAATAAATCGAGAATATGCCAGCTTGAAGAAGTATATGAAGAGGAACCCATAATCCCCAGAATTGCATAATTAGTGAGGGAGGTTCCCAGAGCTGCAGAACCAGTGAGGGAAGTCATAACTTTCCCTGATGAAGAAATTCTAGAAGATCATGACATAGTAGAATTTCAAGAACTTCCTCAGATGACGATCTCCCATAAAAGAAAGCATGCTTGGGCAAGAGAGCTTATTCAAGATGGAGAGAAGTATGGTGTTCCTGAAGGAACCACGAGACAGGTAAAGAGACCTAAGCCATTCTCTAGTTATATGGTGTTGATGTGTGATCTCCTAGAGAAAGAGCCTACTTGCTTTGAAGAATCCATTCATAAGAAAGAATGGGCAGATGCCATGACAGAAGAATACCAATCCATAATAAAGAACGATGTATGGGAAATAGTTCCTAGACCGAAGAGTAAGGATGTGGCATCTTCCAAGTGGATTTTCAAATTAAAACATGCTACTAATGGAAGTATTGAGAAGTACAAAGAAATATTTGTAGCTTGTGGATTTTCTCAAAAGGAAGGCATTGACTATGAAGAGACATTCTCTCATGTAGCCAGATACACTTCAATCAGAACCATCATAGCCCTTGCAGCTAAGATGAAGTGGAAGTTACACCAGATGGACATAAAGACAACTTTCCTAAATGGTGTCATCGAAGAAGAAGTGTATATAGAGAAACCTCAAGGATTTGAAGTTGAAGACAAGAAGTCTCATTTCTGCAAGCTGAAGAAGGCTCTGTACGATTGAAGCAATCTCCTAGAGCTTGGTATGGCTGGATAGACAGTTTCCTGATGAGCTTGGGCTTTACCAAGAGTAAAGTAGATTCTAACCTCTACTTCAAAGTTATGAATGATGAGCCAGTGATATTATTGTTGTATGTGGATGACTTATTCTTAACTAGAGAAGAAAATCTCATCACTGAATGTAAGAAGAGACTCGCTTCAGAATTTGAGATGAAATACGTTGGCCTAATGCATTATTTCTTAGGTCTTGAGGTATGGCATAGTCCAGAGAGGATCTTCCTTAACCAAGGGAAGTATGCAGTCGAAATCTTGAAGAGATTCAACATGTTAGAGTGCAAGTCCATGAATACACCCATGGAAACGAAGTTGAAGATGTTGGTCGACACTTCATCAGAATTGATTGATGCCATGCTATATAGACAGATCATTGGATTGTTGATAAACCTGATGAACACCAGACCAGATATTTTTTTTGTCTTGAACACCTTAAGTCAGTTTCTGGTAGAACCTAGACACGTTCACTTAGTGGATGAAAAACATGTGATGAGGTACCTTAAGGGTACATTAGATTGTGGTCTCAATTATGATGGAGATCATGATTTCACATTAAGTGGGTACACTGATTCAGATTGGGATGGAAGTGTTTCTGATAGGAAGAGCACTTTAGGATGTTGTTTCAGTTTGGGATCATCCATGATCTCATGGTAGAGTAGGAATCAACCCAGCATTTATATTAGTACAGCGTAAGCAGAATACATTGATGCGTGTTCTACTAGCTGCGAAGTTATATGGATTCATAAGTTGTTGACCGATCTATTTAACCTAGATATGGAAGCAACCACGATCCTATGTGACAACTAGAGATGCATAAAGATGATAGAGAATATTGTATTACATGACAGGTCGAAGAACATAGAGATCCAATATCATTACATCCGTGACATGGTGCAGAGAGGAGCCATAAAGCTCCAATACGTTAGCACGGATGAACAGGTTGTCAATGTGTTGACCAAGCCTCTATATTGTGTAAAGTTTGAGCACTTTTGAGATAAGCTTGGTATAGTCCAAAAGGACCTTCCTCGAAAGGGGGAGTAGTGTTGTGATGAGATGAGACTAGTATTGTTCTTCCAGCTTGAGAGTTGTGACATAAAGCCAGTCTAGTATCTTGCTTCCAACTTGATTGCTATGACATAAAGCAAGACGATGAGATGAGACTAGTACTATGCTTCCACCTTGAGAGCTATGACATAAATCCAGTCTAGTATCTTGCTTCCATATTGATTATTGTGACATAAAGCAAGACGATGAGATGAGGCTAGTACTGTGATTCCAACTTGAGAGCTATGACGTAAATCCAGTCTAGTATCTTTCTTCTAGCTTGATTGTTGTGACATAAAGCAAGATGATGAGATGAGACTAGTACTGTGCTTCCAGCTTGATAGCTGTGATGTAAAGCCAGTCTAGTATCTTGCTTCCATCTTCATTGTTGTGATGTAAATCAAGACGATGAGATGATACTAGTACTGTGCTTCCATCTTGAGAGTTGTGATGTAAATCCAGTCTAGTATCTTGCTTCCAGCTTGATTGTTGTGACATAAAGAAAGACGAGTAATATGCTTCCAGCTTGATAGTTGTGACGTAAATCCAGTCTAGTATTGTGATGATGAGCCAGGCTTGTGTTGTGATGATGATGTATTAGTTTTATACTAATCTATATTGATGAAGATGATGATTTCATTCCTTTGAGAATGATGATGTTGTCAATGAGAAAAATTCCGATGATTTATAGATACACTAGTCAATGTTCCAAGATGATATTGATGATGTTGTCCTCTCACCCACCTGATGTTGTTGATGATGTTTTCCTCTCTCTTGCCTGATGTTGTTATAAAATACCCTTCTTATTAAGGGGGAGTGTTGAAATAATGTAATTGCAAAGTGTATTCTAATTATTATTGATATATTATTCATTGGATCAATCCCCATTGTGGATTGATCATGTCATCTATTGTAAAGGACAAAATCCCCTTTTGTGGATTGGTCAAAATATAATTGTAATAGGAAGAAGAAGAAGTCGACCCCAGAATATATTAAAGAGGACCTAGAATATATTAAAGGTGGTTATAACCACCCAAAATAAGAAGTCAGCCTTGCCAGTGAAAAGACACCTCCACACATGCCAGTGTTGTATAAATAAGGAGACTATCGCCTCAGTTAAATACACACTCACTTGTTCATTGAGAGACAATTTTCGGAGCTGCAGTTGAAGAAGAGAGAGAAAGAGAGGTGCATCCTTGGGAGAGGAATTTCTATATTTGTTTGAGTTATCTCTTAGCATTGTATTGGATATCTATAATAAGGAAGTTTTGTTGGGTTTTCTCCCCCATGAGGGTTTCCCAGGATAAATGATGTGTCTCTTGTGATTGTGTATTTCTCAGTGATCCTATCTTATGCTATTGTTATCTATTGAAATGAAAAGAACTCTAATAATAGCTTAAACATTAACAATGGTCTAGGTCTAGTTCATGGTCTAGGTCATGGTCATCTTCATATAAGTACTCCATTGAAAGAAGAAGAAAAACTTAACACTCACCTTACAAGTAAGGCTACATTTCTTTGTTGCACATATCCTTTATTTGTTATGAGACCTACCTCACCTTTAGATGGACAGAGAGAGAGGTAGGTGGAACTAGGGGAAAAGAGGAGGAAAGGAGCGAGAGAGAAAGAGGGGAAAATAGATAGTGAGAGTGAGACTAACAACAAGTAGAGAGAGAAAGAGGTAGTAGGTGTAGGAGAGAAAGAGAGGAGATATAGTGGGAGGGAGGGGGAGAGATAGAAGGAGGAGGGGGGTAGAGAGAGAATGTGTGAGTGTGAGAGGGGGGAAGAGAAATAAATAGAGGGGGGGTAGACAAGGAGTGTTTGATTGTGTGAGAAGGAGGGAGAGGGATACAAAGAGAGGGAGTAGAGAGAGTGTGAGAGGAAGGGGGAGAGATATAA
>ML781989.1:429035-454950 GCA_009831015.1 Picea engelmannii
GGTGTGAGAGTCTGAGACATGTCAAGGTAAGGTCTAGGTCTAGATGTTTCCATGGCTTGTGATGTCTAAGTCTTTCCATGTCTAGGTCTTACCATGTATAGGAGTGTGAGGGAGAGAGAGGGATACAGACAGGGGGGTAGAAAGGGAGAGTGAGAGGGAGATAGAGAGGGGGGGTAGATGTAGGAGAGGGAGGAAGAAGAGAGATAGAAAGGGGATTGACTTATAAGAGAGTGTGTGCATTCTTAGAGCATGTGTGCGCTCCTAAGAATGAGCATACATTATTTTGAATTCAATTTTTTGGGTCAGATTGATAAGGTGTATGCTAACTTGGTTGTCTCGTATTTAGGTTTGGGATGACAAACCTAGTGGTTTAGTCTGCAAATTGATAAAAACCTCCATTTTATGAATACCCCTCGACATCTTTGTCTTTGAAATTATTTTTGTATAGGATAAACAATTCAGTTGTTGATGAAACTAAAGACATAGATAGAGTCAACTATGCAGATTTCAAATATATATATTTTAAAAAAAATTAATATTGTTACTATTTTTAATCTATTTTTGTCTTCAAATATATCAAAATCTTGGAATAAATACCTCTTTTATTTCTACTAAAACTTTTTATTGACATAACCATTTCTCAAATAAGTTATATGTGGCACTAGAGGAGATCGATACCTACGATCTAAAAACAAAACAAATGTTTTGATCATGTTATGACCCTCTTATCCTGCACGAACAAAAGACATTGTAATTTCAGACATATTTTGACTTTGATAATTTAAAAAATATATAAAATTAATATAAAAAATTTCAAAAAAATACACAGCACAAGAAAAACGGGTTCTCTACAAGTACACAATTTTTTGGAACGAAATTTCATCATTAAGGTACTCAACACCTACACGAACAAAAACATATACCTTATATTTTCTTGGAAAAATAAGATACCATTGTTAGAAAAAATAAAATTTGACATAGTTATTCACAATGTCTATGAATAAAAGTTGTATATTCAGAAAGCTAATTAAATTTCCTATGTTTCATCTTCTTACACCATATTCAAAATCATTTTCAAAGTACCTTGAATAATCCCTCAAAGTTAACATATTGTTGTTTTTCCAAGTTTGCATTGCCACTAACGTGTCATGAGAGACCATCATTAGCTTGCACTCATCCGTATACACAAAAAAAAAATCAAGTCAACACCAAGGCTGAGACCAAGTTACCTCAAATCCTTCAAGTATTTTGTACCAAGAGTTAGACATAACCTCTACAACTCTTCAAGTACCCTACAACAAGAGCTAGACATAACCTTCATGACACTTCATGTGCATGAGACCAAGAGTGCCATGCCCCTACATGCCCTTCAAATACTTCCTGCTCGTATGTACAAAGGGTGCCATGTTTTTGCATGCCCTTTAAGTAACATTTTTCAATGATGGGGGCAAGTTACATGGTTGGGGCTTAACTCACCCAACTCATTCACCATTGGTGAGAGATGAATGGTCATAGAGGAATAAGGATTGACACATTATTATGTGTCCTCGATGGGAATCACAAGTAACTAAATCCACAACTTACCTTACAACAATATGTCCTCCAAGAAAAAACATTAAAACACATGTTTTTTTAAAACCTATTACATAACAAGGAAGCTAGCAGGCAAGAATATGCAACCTAGACCTCCTCTCCCTGATGGTACTCATGTCACATCTCATCATACAACCCTTTTCACATGTGTAATATTGTTTGGAAAATGTTTCCCTTTATCTACACACATATCAAATAACATTTCTCGACAATGAATAAACAATAAGCATTGTCATATACATATCAATCATACACAACCCGACCCCATCTTGATTCCACATATCTTGACTCAATCTGGAGTCCATATGTACATGTGGTTCTTCCTATTGCACTTGACAAACTATCAATAACACCATATAACATAATAGATTTCATCATGTAACCACATGTTCATTTTCAATATTCAATAGCATCACAAAAATATCAAAGTATAAACCATAAAAAATATATGTCCACATCAATCAATAATCACATCAAATTAGATCACATTATCCATAAATATATCTATTAACTAAGTGGATCATTCTTGTAATGCTCTCAAGCAAAAGAGTACACTACATTCCTATTATTTAATTAACTTGTACTTATACTTTATCTTTAATGAGAAGAAGAGCAAGAAAATTAAATAGAGTGTATTAATTTTAATATTAAAATTATTTATTATAAAATGTTTTTGGATTTGTTTGATTGTTGATAAAAACAAAACTTAAAAAAATTGCATCTTAAACTAATCATACACAATCAACAATTATAAAAAAAAATGCATTTTCTCCCAAACAAAAACTCTACAATTCTCAATAATAATTTGCAACAAAATGTTAGAAAAATCACTTGTAAACAATTTCGTGTCTAGCAAAAGAGAAATAATAAGATTACCTACCATGTACATAAGTAGTAAAGAGCATATGAAATCTCGACACAACAATCATTTTATGTTTTCGTAGTTAAGTACTTTTAGATTTTCCAGAATAGAAGTCATAACAAGATCAACATTCTTTGAATTCTTACTTGGATTCATCTTCGGAACAAATCGTAAAGATAACAGGGATAAGAGCTAAGAAGATTTATATCTCTTATTCTTAACGATTTTTTCTAAAGATGAATCTAGATTAGGATTTGAAATGTCAATTTTCCACTATGAAAAATTAATTACAAAATCTCTCACTACATAAATCTGAAAACATTTTATGTTTTATTTTATCATAATTTTAACTATTAAAATATTGTTGAAATTTATACACTTCGTTTTTTATTTAATTTAAAATTTGTTTATTCTGAGCTAAGCCCGGTGGTCATGAAATAATTCCTCATGAATACCATCGTAAAGAATGTATTCCTCTCCTCAATATTAAATTTGTGAATAAACACAATGTATTAAACTATATACTTTATATGTTTTAAACATCCTCCATATTGCATTCGAAATATATATTAGATGACATAAACAAATTACGTCGTAAACATTATTACATTTTGTTAAAGGAAAAAATATGTTTTTTTCCCTTTTCCATGCAGAAAAAACAGTTTCACTGTTATTCTATTAGGAATCAAGTGAACCTTTCAAATACATATGGATCATAAATCTAATGATCTCTTCATAGTTCAAAAAAGACTATAACCAGTTCTATTCCTATTCTTGATTGCCTTCATACTGTGAAGTGTATACAAAAACAAACTATGATAATTACATAACATATCAAAATTCATATCTTCAGATAATTCAAAACATATTTCCAAATGATTTGTGTAAGTTCATAATGCACAAAGATATGTGTGGTCATCTCTTCATCTCTGTTATCGCACAGTTTGTAGTTAGGCTAATAAATGGATGGAAAGAGGTCAAATTGGCGTAACTGAACCAATCCCACCCATTGTCACCTCAATGGGAAGGTTCTTTCTATTTAGGGAGGTGAGGCCCAGGGGAGACGTCCCCGGTGACCTGGGGTTTTGAGAAGGCAGAAGGGTTAAAAGATAAAAGATAATCCCCCCCCTCACAAGTCACCACCTGATCAGAAATTCCATCTTATAGCCAATAAAGATAACTGGAAGTATAACCAAGAAGTATCCCTACCTGAGAACAAAGCAACAATGAAAATACATGTGCAAGCTTGCTTGTTGGTTAGTACTTCATATAATCAATGACTTTATGATAATAAGCAATTGATAAACAATATTATTGATGAAGCAAATCAAAGTTGTACAATGGCGATGATTACAATATCACTTCACAATAAATGCTAATGGAAAACAATGTAACAATATCAACACTTCAGAAACAACGCCTTAGCCAACCATTCAATTGCTTTAAAGATTAAATAAATGTTGCATATAAGGCATTTATAGCATGAAAAAAGACGGCAGCAATAGAGTTAGTAGAATTAGTCTAGGCTAGGGTTAGTATGGTTAGGGTTTGTTCAAAAGTATTAGAAGTTTGTAGGATCAAGTTACTCAACATATGTGGCCTTATATCAGTGTGTTCCTAGGGTATATGGAGTCAAAAGGAGGACGCTAAAGTAGAAGGATGAAGTGAAATAGGTAAAACTAAGGACAAGAGATTTAAACCTTGAGGTAATGCTATGGAAAGGCCTCAAGGATGAAACCCTAGGGGAGAGAGACTCACTTTGGTGTAGTAAACCTAGCCCTCAGTGCTCTCTCCTCCTTCCTTAGCCTAATGGAAAAGGCTAGCTTAAATAATGGTTGATAGGAGGTAAGACAAGAGGGTTTGTAAGAAACATGTTGCTAAAGCAAGGCTTTACTAGGCAAACCCTAGGGAAAATCGCCTCACCAAGATGTAGGGGAACTAGGCCTTGGTGTGTTTTCTCCTTCTTCGCTCAAAAAATAAGAAAAATGTCTAGCAAGAAAAAGATGGATGGAATATTTCTATGGAAATGCTCTATCCTCTTCAACAAATCAAATGGATAGAAAGAAAGAATAGAGTGTTTCTAAGGCAAGGCTCTATCTCACTTCAACAAATAAAATGGCCTAGAACCTTGGTAGGGACATGAGACAAGAACCTTCAATGTGTGCTTGTCACCTAGGGTTTGATTCAGCAAATTATAATAATAAATGCAAGAAAACAATACTACAACCGTTCAATCAAGAAGTTTTGCAGAAATTTAGTTACATTTAACCAATAAATCACATAGCAAAACCCTAGTTGTAATACCTTCCACCAAGAGAAATGCCAAGAAAAATTCTTCCTTCAACAAGTGCGCCTCACAATTTCACCCAATCACCCCAAAAATGGCGCAAATTTCAAACCTCACAAATGAGTGAGTGAAAGATGATGAAAAAATGAAGGTAAAAACCCTCAATTTATACAGTACAATGACCTAGATTTACTTTTTAGTTCATGAAAAGGCCAACAAGGACAAAATACTAAAATCATAATGTTTTACATTAAATGTTTTAAAATTAAACCCTAATCAAGCAATAGAGAGACATCATCCCCTTTCTAGGGTGGCGTTAGCCCCTTCCAGGGAAAATGCAGCCTCATGGAGCAAAATGTTAGCCCTCCTTAGGCTTCTCCAAGCTTCCACACATGCCAATATTGCCATATCTACCTCCCAATATGTCCATACTATTGGGTGACATCATGGGCTTCCTGGGAGACGTCATGGGCCTTCCAAGGACAACATTCCTGTGGAGAGGGCTCACCCCCTCTAGGTACAGGTATGCTCAGCTACCTCTGGTAGATTCTTCTGCTCTTCCCTGGTACAAACACTCTGCCCTATCTTTGCCCCTTACTGGGGTTTTAGCATCCATCGGGTGGGCGCTTTAGCCCCATGCAGGTCCAAACTGATCATTTCCCCATGTGTACCTATCCATCGGTACATGTCTGGCGAGCATGATCCTGCACATCAACATCTACGCCCTCCATGGGCTCATAAGTCTCAGGGATCATAGCAATTTCAATCACATCTAATCATCAATATTTATTAAACATGTGCATAAAACACCTTTACCCCGGTCTAGTGCTCAAAGAGATTATACAAGTCTACAATATAAGTTTGGGGAAAGTGACAGGACGTCCTATTGGGATAGTGTCTACTGGTAGAGGGATGTTTCTGGAAAATATTAAATCCAAGTCATGCAGGTGGGTGGGGTGGATGGGGATACTTGGGAAAAAGGTGCAGTGATAGGAGGGATGGCTTACCAGTGGGTGCCTCTGTGGAGGATGAGTTGCACCTGTCATGGATGAAAATTTTTCCAAGCCCATTCATGCCTTTTAATATTTATTTTTTCCAAGATGCTAATCAAAGGAGACTGCCCTAGCTTGGTGACCAGTGGTAGCAATGTTAGCCACAAACATTTCATGGAAATGAGAAGGTTGGCTCGTGATGAGACCCCCTTTCTCTTGGCTATGCCACCAAGAGCCACTACCCTAGCGTGGTGACCAGATGTTGGTAGTGTCATACTGCTAGATGCTCATGGACCTAATAGGTCAGCTCATGATGAGACCTCCTATCCTCTAACCAGGTCTTGTCTTATTATTTTTTTATCTTTTTATTTCTTGTTCTCTCAAGAAGTTAGTTAAGGGACATTGCCCAAGCTTGGTGACTACAAGTGACAATGTTACCCACAAGTACTTTCAAGGAAATGAGAAGGTTGGCTCATGATGAGACCCCCTTTCTCTTTTCCATGCAACCAAGAGCCACTGCCCTGGCGTGGTAACCAGATGCTAGTAGTGTCATACTGTTAGGCACCCAAGGACATAATGAGTTGGCTCGTGATGAGACCCCCCATCCTTCAACTAGGTCTTGATTTATTTATCTACAGGTCCCTCTATTTCTTGCTGAGAAGCCTTTTATTTCTTTCTCGGGGATCCCTAGGTGAAGCATCTCGAGGTTTTATTCTTAGTCTTTTATTGTCAGCTACTTTTACCCCCCTAGGGCTTTAGCCAATTCTTCCCACAAGGTAAGGTACAACCCCAAAATGATCAACCCTATGCTCAGACCAAGGTAACGTGATGTGTGAGCGAGAAATAAGATGGAAAGTGGTATGTGTGACGGGAAGGGGCGATGGATCTTCAGAAATCCCCCCAGTGGCAACTCAAAACCTATGGACACAGGCTTTCTAGGGCATCTTGTCTTTCCCCCCAGACATGGTCAAGTGGACAAGCATAAGATCCAAGCACCCGTTAGAAACAAAGGAATCAAATGCACATATTCAAAAGTTTTGAAGATTAGAGTGACACATACCATGATACCCGAACTCATTACCTCATGGAGTAAGAACCATATATGATGCAAGACCAAGCTGAAGGTGATGGATGTTGTTGTTGTTGCTGACAATGTGAAGGTGCTAAAAGGGAAAAAAGATGGGCCCTTCAAGGCCATGCTCAAGTCGATATAGCTCTCGGTACTCCATGTCTAAGACCTATGGGCCTCGAGACATAATCTCCTAGATATCCCTGAAAGTGGGGGATAACTTCTGGCTCCAACTCGGGGACATGTGCTCACCATAGAGCGCATGAGAACCTCAACATCTCTGGCATAACCTGCAACCTGCTTGATCTCAATAGAAAACATTAGTAATCATTTGGGGTGGTGATACCACCCCGGCATATATATATCTATATATATATAGCGCAATTATAAGTGTGAATGTGAAAGAAACTATTCTAACATGCAATGCAGATGGTATAATACAAGAAAAGAAAAATGCCTACCTACTTACTTGTGCTTACCTATTGGCTGGAGGTCGGGTGTAGTCAAATGACCAGTGAAACTGATCCAACAATGTCCCACAATACCTACCTTTGTTCTTCATCATAAACCAAAATAGTGATAAGTCAAGCACAAAAATGACATGGGTTAGAATATATATCATATCATAGGAAACCATAAAGTCTAACTCATGGAGGTGGGTGGGAGGGATAAAATTGTGCCAAGTCAATCCTTCAGGAAAGTACTCAATCCACTTCAGGAAGGGGTGATGAAAATCCCAAGGTTTAGAACACTGACTCAAAAGGTCGGAAAACTGGCTACCCAGGACATCCTCACACTCTAAAGCTCAGGAAGGGATCGACAAAGATCTGGTAGATGACTGGAAAACTCTCAAGGGAAAGTTGAATAAAATAAGATGATATACTTAAACTTGTAGTATTCAACAAACCCTTGGACTCTAGGGTTTTCCCTAGAGGAAACTCAGCATCAAAAACATACTCCCCAACTACACCTCTAGAGACACAACCAAGCAAAGTAATCAGAGGTGGCTTGGGAAAGTTGTCACGAGGATCCTTCTTTAGGAAAAGAAGGTTCTTACTCCTATCAATACCTGAGAACAACGGTGGTTGATAAACATCCTCATGGAAAGAAATCAAGTGCTAAGAGGAGTACTCATCAAAACCCTCAAGGAAAGACTGAAAATCATTAGGAAAACAAGGTACTAGGTCGTCCTTGGGTGTTTGAAAAGTATGGGAAAAAATATCATCTCCTTGTTGCCACTGGTCAAAAGTAACCTGTCGTGATAATTGTAAGGGCACTTGGAAATGATTCTCGATGTCATATATGGGATCCACATCATAACCAACTACATCCCACCTACGTCTACCAACATGTATGAACTCATCAATGTTATCAACCATGTCACTATATGTATCATAACATGCAGGATTTGAAGTATTCAAGGACTCATTTGTCTCCTTATCTCCCTCATCATAAAGTAGAGCATCATCAAAATCTTGGGGAGGAGGGTAACTTATTGTTTCTTCTTGTGCAGGAGCTTTGAGGACTTGGGTGTCTTCAACATGTGTTATTGTTTCATCCTCATGAACTGCCTCTTCATCTTCAATTCTACAGCAGGGAAGATCTACTTCTTTCAGGGATTCCATTTCTCCTTCACTCTCTAAATCATGGAACAAGGTATCATCAACATCCTGAAAAGGAAAGAAACTAACATCATTTTCTTATTGTTGTGCAAGGAGGAAAGGTTCATGGATGGCTTTATCAGAGGGAGAAGAACATGTTGATACTTCATCAATTTTCTCAAGGTCCAGCTCCTCAACCATGTCTTCATTCTATTGGTTAAAAACTTGTTCCCTTCTTTCTTGTGAATCAGTAGTAAAGGTTTCAAGGGAAACTAGTTTTTTCAAACCGAGAGTGTCCAAGGTATTATCATTGATTTTGGTCCATAGAGAGGAAAAGTGTTTACCTTTGGACAAGGAGAGATTTACCTCGATTCGCATGGCCATGTTGTGGGCTTCCGTGAGTGTTTTTGGACCCTTTTTATTTAGGAGGAATCTCAAATGCCCTAGGAGTGCATTGGTATAGAGATACACAAGTTACTTTTCTTCAAGATAATGGCTTTTAGGAATCTAGTATAGCAACATTTGAAACCTAACCTAGAAATCCCTGAGAATCTTATTCTCAATTTTTCTTATGTATTCGAGTCCTTTAAGTAATAATTGGATATCTTCCAATTTCATGCCCCAACTCGTGAGAAAGGTCTCTTCTAACTGGTCCATAGATGTGATGCTAGCGGTTGGAAGAATATCATACCATCTTATAGCATTTCCATGCAGAGTGGCAGAGAAGATTTTCATTACCAAGTCTTCAGCATCGCCACTAACAGGGTGGAGCTGAAAGAAAGCCCAAAAATTGCTCATGTGATAGTCGGGTCTTTCTCCATCAATGCCAGTGAATCTAGGGAGCCATTTTTCATACTTTGGGAGCATTTTTCCAAGGTATCCCAGGATTTTACTCATGTCTAAAGGCTTGTAGTTTCTCGGATCCCATTGTGAAGTCATAGTTGGCTTCGTCATCAGTGGAGCCGCCAGATAATTTTCTTGAAACTATCAAAAGATAAGGGAAAACACCCTAAGTGGAGTTGTCAGGTAAGCTTGTAAGATAAAGACTCTAAAGGTGAGGTTTACCGAAAAAGTGTCGTCTTAAGGAAGGTTCGACTCAGTGTTCCTTGGCAATGGCGCCAAAATGTTATCGCATAGTTTGTAGTTAGGTTAATAGATGGATGAAAAGAGGCCAAACCGGCGTAACTGAACCAATCCCACCCACTATCACCTCGATGGGAAGGTTCTTTCTATTTAGGGAGGTGAGGCCCAGGGGAGACGTCCCCGGTGACCTAGGGTTTTGAGAAGGTAGAAGGGTTAAAAGCTAAAAGATAATTCCCCCCCTCACAAGTCACCACCTGATCAGAAAGTTCGGCTTATAGCCAATAAATATAACCGAAAGTATAACCAAGTATCATTGCCTGAGAACAAAGCAATAATGAAACTACATGTGCAAGATTGCTTGTTGGTTAGTACTTCATATAATCAATGAATTTCTAATAATAATCAATTGATAAACAATATTATTGATGAAGAAAATCAAAGTTGTACAATGGCGATGATTACAATATCACTTCACAATAAATGCTAATGGAAATCAATGTAACAATATCAACACTTCATAAACAATGCCTTAGCCAACCATTTAATTTCTTTAAAGATGAAATAAATGTTGCATATAAGGTGTTTATAGCATGAAAGAAGATGACATCAATAGAGTTAGTATAATTAATCTAGGCTAGGGTTAGTATGGTTCGGGTTTGTTCAAAAGTATTAGAAGTTTGTAGGATCATGTTACTCAACATATGTGTCCTTAGATCTGTGCATTCCTAGGGTATATGGAGTCAAAAGGATGACGCTAAAGCTGAAGGATCAAGTGAAATAGGTAAAACTAAGGACAAGAGAGTTAAACCTTGAGGTGTTGCTATGGCAAGGCCTCAAGGATGAAACCCTAGGGGAGAGAGGCTAACTTTGGTGTAGTAAACCTAGGCCTTAGTGTTCTCTCCTCCTTCCTTAGCCTAATGGCAACAACTAGCTTAAATAATGGTTGATAGGAGGTAAGACAAGAGGGTTTGTAAGAAATGTGTTGCTAAAGCAAGGCTTTATTAGGAAAACCCTAGGGAAAATCGCCTCACCAAGGTGTAGGGGAACTAGGCCTTGGTGTGTTTTCTCCTTCTTAGCTCAAAAAATAAGAAAAATGTCTAGCAAGAAGAAGATGGATGGAGTGTTTCTATGGAAAGGCTCTATCGTCTTCAACAAATCAAATTGGTAGAAAGAAAGAATATAATGTTGCTAAGGCAAGGCTCTATCTCACTTTAGCAAATAAAATGGCCTAAAACCTTGGTAGGGACATGAGACAAGGACCCTCAATGTGTGCTTGTCACCTAGGGTTTGATTCAGAAAATTATAATATTGAATGCAAGAAAACAATACTGCAACCATTCAATCAAGAAGTTTTGTAGAAATTCACTTACATTTAACCAAGAAATCACATAGAAAAACCCTAGTTGTAATACCTTCCACCAAGAGAAATGCCAAAATGCCAAGAAAAAGTCTTCCTTCAACAAGTGCGCCTCACAATTTCACCCAATCACCCCAAAAATGGCGCAAATTTTAGACCTCACAAATGAGTGAGTGAAAGATGATGAAAAAATGAAGGTAAAAACCCTCAATTTATACAGTACAATGACCTAAATTTACTTTTTAGGTCATGAAAAGGCCGACAAAGCCAAAATACTAAAACAATATTGTTTTACATTAAATGTTTGAAAATTAAACCCTAATCAAGCAATAGAGAGACACCATCCCCTTTCTAGGGTGACGTTATCCCCTTCTAGGGCAAATGCAGCCTCCTAGAGCAAAACGTTAGCCCTCCTTGGGCTTCTCCAAGCTACCACACGTGCCAATACTGCCATATCTGCCTCCCAAGATGCCCATACTGATGGGTGACGCCATGGGCTTCCTGGGAGACGTCCTGGGCCTTCCAAGGCCAACGTTCCTGTGGAGAGGGCTCACCCCCCCCCAGGTACAGGTATGCTCAGCTACCTCTTCTGGATTCTTTTTCTCTTCCTTGGTACAAATGCTTTTCCCTGTCTCTACCCCCTGTTGGGGTCTCAGCATCCATCGGGTGTGCTCTTTAGCCCCATGGAGGTCCAAAATAATCATCTCCCCATGTGTACCTGTCCATCGGTACCTGTCTGTCGGGCATGATACTGCACATCAACAACTACACCCTCCATGGGCTCATAAGTCAAAGGGATCATAGCAATGTCAATCACATCTAATCATCAATATTTATTAAACATGTGCATAAAACCCCTTTACCCCAGTCTAGTGCTCAAAGAGATTATAAAAGTCTACAATATAAGTTTGGGGAAAGTGAAAAGACGTCCTATTGGGCTAGTGTCTACTAGTAGAGGGATGTTTTTGGAAAATATTAAATCCAAGTCATGCAGGTGGGTGAGGTGGATGGGGATGGCTGGGTAAAAGGTGCAGTGATAGGAGGGATGGCTTTCCAGTGGGTGCCTCTGTGGAGGGTGAGCTGCGCTTGTCATGGATGCAAATATTTTCAAGCCCATTCATGCCTTTTAATCTTTATTTTTTCCAAGATTCTAGTCAAAGGACACTGCCCTGGCTTGGTGACCAGTGGTGGCAATGTTAGCCACAAACATTTCACGGAAATGAGAAGGTTGGCTCATGATGAGACCCCCTTTCTGGTTGCTATGCCACCAAGAGTCACTACCCTAGCATGGTGACCAGATGTTGGTAGTGTCATACCGCTAGATGCTCATGGACCTAATAGGTTGACTCGTGATGAGACCTCCTATCCTATAACCAGATATTGTCTTATTGTTTTTATATATTTTTATTTCTTTTTCTCTCAAGAAGTTAGTTAAGGGACATTGCCCAAGCTTGGTGACCAGAAGTGACAATGTTACCCGCAAGTACTTTCACAAAAATGAGAAGGTTGGCTCGTGATGAGACCCCCTTTCTCTTGGCCATGCAACCAAGAGCCACTACCCTAGCGTGGTAACCAGATGTTGGTAGTGTTATATTGTTAGGCACCCAAGGACGTAATGTGTTGGCTCGTGATGAGACCCCCCATCCTTCAACTAGGTCTTGATTTATTTTTTTATGGGTCCCTTTGTTTCTTGCTAAGAATCCTTTTATTGATTTCTCGAGGATCCCTGGGCGAAGCATATCGAGGTTTTATTCTTAGGATTTTATTGTCAGCTACTTTTACCCCCCAGGCCTTTAGCCAATTCTTCCCACAAGGTAAGGTACAACCTTGAAATGATCAACCCTATGCCCAGACCAAGGTAACAGGATGGGTGAGCGGGAAATAAGATGGAAAGTGGTATGTGTGACGGGAACGGGCGATGGCTCTTCAGAAATCCCCCCAGTGGCAACTCAAAACCTATGGACATAGGCTTGTTAGGGCATCATGTCATTCCCCCCAGACATGATCAAGTGGACAAGCATAAGATCCAAGCATCCGTTAGAAACAAAGGAATCAAATGCACATATTCAAAGGTTTTGGGGATCAGAGTTACACATACCATGATACCCGAACTCATTACCTCATGGAGCAAGAACCATCTCTTATGCAGGACCAAGCCGAAGGTGATGGATGTTGTTGTTGTTGCTGACAAGGTGAAGGCATTGAAAGGGTTAAAAGATGGGCCCTCCAGGGCCATGCTCAATTCGATCTAGATCTCGGTACTCCATGTCTAGGACCTGTGGGCCTCTAGACACAATCTCCTAGTTATCCTTGAAAGTGGGGGATAACAATCTCTAAAACAAAGACTGCAGGTCGAAGGTCCAATACCACCCCCTTTCCTAAAATTTGCACCTAAAGGAAAAAAATGTTATTTAAACAAAAATCTTACTATTTCAATGTCCTTTTACAGTGTATTTTAAACATTATTTTATAAGATGTGATGGAATTTAGATTGTAAATTTTTCGAAACTATGATTAAATATTCTAAATTAAACACAATTCTCATATAAAATATATGATTTGATTTTTTATTTTAAAGTATAAGTTGTTATTAGAAATATATGATTTTATATTTTTTATATTATTTAAATTAAAATCATTTTTTATCTATCAATTATCAATTAATAAATAACTAGGTTATAATAAATTTATATATATATAATAATAATAATAATAATAAAATTATCACTTTAATTATCTAATGATGATGATGATGATTAACGTCTACTAAGACTAAATTGGTTTATCGGACCTTAAGAAGGTAAGTGATTACTTGTGATATGCTTTTCGAGTACATAAACAAAAGTAATCACTTACCCTCTTAAGGTATGATAGACCAATTCGGTCTTAGTGGACGTTAATCATCATCATCATCATCAATAATAATAATATAAAATATATATTAAATACTTCAAATTATATATAATGATAATAATATAATTTTAAGATCACGACCAAGTCAGACACCAAATTGGTGTATGAGACGCCCTTGTTTGTGGAACAAGGGACCCCACCTATTCAACAATTTGACTAGTAAAGTCTATGGAGGTATATATATATATATATATGTGGTTGCAAGATGTATGTAATGTTTTACTTTTCCATCATAAGCAATTTTCTTTGATGTGTCATATATGTTGTTAGTTTAGATCTATTTGTATCTTGTTCTTGTTTTCAATAAACTTCTATAACAATAATTGTGCTTAGATTTAGTATAAGCTTTAGATTCTTTTAGAATGGACTACCCCCTTGGCTTCGCTAGGATTTTACCTAGACGAAGGAGTTGAGGATCAAATGAAAGCACCTTGACTCAAGACTTGCCCCCAATGACACACATATTTAATATTGAAATCTTTTTATTAAGGGTTAAATTTTTTTTAAGCTATCAGACTATATTATATAATATGGACAAAAATAACTGAGTATATTTACACTTGATAGGTTGCACGTCGGCTTGCTAGAAGGCCAAACTTGCAGCCATTTTGATGAACTGAGATTTTTCTAACTCTAATATAATCAAAAGGAAAATTAGCACTATGATACATGTAAGTTTTTTCAGTACTGATTGTCATGGAATGGTTACAATGAGTATACAAAAAACTTAAGGTTTATAAGACTATTACAAAAATTATCCATACAACTTCAGAGAAAAGGAGAAGTTAAGGAGAGTTGTCAATGGGAGTAGGATCTCTTTCCCTGTGAACCTAAGGAGTGTCGTCGCTAGAGTCTTCAAAGAGGATTCCAGAGCTTGTAGCCATGATGCTGACCTTCTTATGCAAATATTTAACTGATAGTTGAAGATATTTGTTTTGCATGAGGATGTTATTGAAGACAACTTATTTTCTGTAAGAGCCTTCCCCAACAAAGCTTTTATATGCCAATACAAATCTATTGTGTGATAGTACTTGGTGTCTCTATCCCATGTATAACCCATGTTAGGGATCCACACTATCATCTCAATATGAACTTGTGCGATAGTACTTGGTGTCTCTATCCCATGTATAACCCATGTTAGGGATCCACACTATCATCTCAATATGAACTTCACCATTTGGAGTTTGTTTCCTGATGTGATGGACTTCATGGACTTCTTCCTCCATAGTATCCACTACCTTGCGAGTAGCCTTAGGAGTTTGAGTCTGAAAGGATTTTGTAGCGATCTCGGGAGAGGGAGGCTTGGTTGGGCATGACAGGCATGAGCTCTGAAATTACTTCATTGCATATTGGCTCTATTGAATGTTGGATGTTGATTTCCTTGAAAACTAATGGGGTTTCTACACCAGAGGAGGGCACCTTTTATCGAAGAGCTTCGAAAGAGAAGAGTGAATAGGGGATCCTTAATAATTAGGCTTACGCATTGGCCACCATGATGTGTACAAGTCTCATAACACCCGAGTAAATGTGAGTACCTGCCTCCATCGATGGGGTTGAACTGATGCGACTCTCCCATGGTGATACACGTCTAGTTTCTGGTACGACAGGAGTTGAAGTTAAACCTACAATATCCCTCACCCATGTCATTATCTCTACATTTATTATCATATGTACAATCTTTGTTGTCCATTCTCGCCTGATTTGGCACAAGAGATGGACTATTTATGGTCCCATTATTTATAAAAGGTGATCAACATGACGAGATGACGTTTGAGGTCTAGGTGTCGTCTGATTGAGATTCGAGAAAGGCACGTGGGCTTGGTTATGCACCCGAATCGGGGGTTATTAAGGGTTAAATTTAACATTAAGGTTTTTGGGTTTTGAGGGTTAAGGGTGTTTAAGGGTTGAAGGGTTAAGGTTATATTTAAGGGTTAATGGTTAATTATTTAAATGTATGAGTTTTACATTATAGGTTAAGGATTAAAACTAGGTTTTAGGTTTCACATTCTAGGGGTTGACGATATCAACATTAATGATATCATGGTTCAAGGTTTATTGTTAAGAGATTTTTATGGTTAAGGATTATGGCTTAAGGTTAATGGCTTAAGGATTTTGGGAAAGGATTTAGGTTAAATGTTAAGGTTCACTCTCAAGGATAAATGTTAAGAGAAACTTAAAGATTACGGATCAATTTTAAATATTTAGGATATAGGGGTTTAGTACTATGGATTGAATATTAAGTTGATTTAGCATTATATGTTAACAAGGTCTTGGGGTAAGAATTATAAGTTGAGGACTTGGAATTAAGAGATAAGGGTTTAGGTTGAGGTTTGGGGCTTGAGGAATAAGATTTATGTTTGAAGGCTGAGGATAAGGGATTGATTAGGGATTATGATCTGTAAAATTCCATGGATATTCCACTGGAATAGTTCATCACAATAGATCTTATAATATTTTAAAATCTTAGGTTATGCCAATTACTTTCTTAGATCCCAGATTTTTTATTATTAGATTATTGCTTGAAATTATGAAAATAAATGGAATATGAAAATGAAGAGATGAGCAAAAGAAAACACCATCCACACAAATAAGCACAAGAGATATCTTGGGGAACCCAATATGGAAGAAAACCCACCTAGAAGGTGAGGTTGATGATCTGCTCTCGTTTCTTCAAATGCAAATACAAAGAAAGAGGCACTCACTATGGAGTTGCCTTTGATATTGTGGCCTATATAACTGCTACAAATCTCTCCTCCTCTGTTATGCTCTCAAAATATCACTCATATATTCTTTGCTCAACTATGGAACAAATAAAATACTAAAGAATGGAATCATTTCTCCTCCTAGCGGCCCAATATTTAACATAGCCTTATAGTCGTCTAGGGTTAGGTTTTTTGCTTCCTCAACCCTCAATTAGTGATCAAATTTTGGACTTTCTAGAGTATTATTGAATTTCCACATGTGGCTAGCCCCATATGTGTTAGGGGATGACATGGAATCCTCTCATACTATGGTGGTCAACAAGGTAGGTCAACTTGCATGAGGCATAATGTTTGCATACGAGCTCAGATTGAGGCAATTTTTGCACCATTGGAAAGGTATCGGTATGTAGATCAACGTTGAGGGTGTGTGAATGAGTTTTAGACGTTGTAACCCCAAAAAATATTTTAATTCCTCAAATGGCTCTAGAATATTCTGGACCCCAATTTTCCAAACTAGGACCTACCACTAAAATGGTCATGTAAGTTGATTCCTCCAATTTTTTCCACCTATAAAGTACCAATATAGATGAAAAATTACATGATGATCTGATCTAGATCATATTTTCCCATTTAGGGAGGATTTTGGTCCCCAAAATATTTACTAAATGAGGTGAATAAATTTCTCCACTACATTCTCCCTGGAGTACCATTTTGTTTTTCCTAAAACTTGTCCTTTCAACCCAAAATGCCAAAGGTCATGTTGCCCTTGTCTTGTATTTTTGGACTTCCTCTGCAAAACTATTTCCTCTTCCAAATTTTCATGAGCATCTGGTGCTAAGTATTCTATGGTAGGTAGGACTTCCTCCTCCTCCTAATCCAACATGGAAGGCTCATATAGTTTCAAATTCTCCATATTCACTATTAACTCTATCTCCCACCTTGAATGAATTTTTTGTTCTGTGTTGATCATGTTGTGACATGTACATTTCATGTGACATATTCAACATCTCCTGTAATTGCAAATGGATCTACCTAATATTTTCAACAAAAGTATCTACTTTCAATGCTTCTCTCATGGTGTCTTCCCTCACTTCTCCTTGTTGTCCGTAAACAACATCCAAAGGTGAAGGTGGAAAATATCCAAAGCAAGTTTCAAATGGGGACTTACTAGTAAAAGTATGGACTTCTCTGTTATAAGAGTGTTGAATGTAGATTAGATTTCCATCCCTGGTCTTTGGATGCTTCTGATTGTAACCCACTAAAAGATGTATCAACATCCTATTGATTAATTTTGTCTGTCCATATGTCTGTGGATGGAATGATGTATATCTCTTCAACTTTGTGTCCATATTATCCAAAAGTGTAGTTCAAAAGGCACCAATAAATCCGGTATCCCTATTTGAGATGATGCTCCTTTGGATCCCAAAGTGCACCCAGACCTGTTAAAAGAACATGTTTTCTACTTCTTTTCCTCTGATCGTATTTTTACAAGGCATGAGAATGACCATATTTTTAAACCTATCAACTACCAAAAACTTGTGTCCCTTCCTGGTTGTTGGAAACCCAGCCAAAAAATCCATGTAAATTCTTTCCCAAGGTCGAGTGGGTGCAAGTAAGGGATAACATAGACCTTTCTTCCTATTACTAGGTTGTTGGTACAACAAAGAATGCATCCTCTAATATAGCGAGCTCCATCTTCTTGCATTTTGGTTCAATACACCTACCCTTTTAAGTTAGCAACGTTTTCCCAACACCAAAATTTCCTACAACTTTGGAGGTGTGAGCCTGTATGATAAGATGCAAACTTTCACCTTTAGAAACACAGAGCTTGTCTATATTGTAGAGTAACCCATTTTGGAAATGATAGTGAACCCTATTGCCACATTATTCTACATGAATTTGGCCTTGTAATTGTTGAAATACCTCCTTGAAGTCCTCATATTATGTGTATGCCTCTTTATATGCATCATCAGTGAAAGGATTCATGTGCATAAGAGTCCCAAAGTTGTAATATTGGATGTGGGTGGCCTTGAAAGCATGCATTCCAACTAATTAGTGTTTCCCTCCTTATACTTGTTGACTATATGAAATTGATGCAAAAACCCCTTCCACTTGTAATGTATGGTCTTTTGAATCTTACTCTAGGCCTGCAAATACTACAATGACTGGTGATTTGTGTGGATAATTTTTTCCTTCCCCATTAGATAGTGATTCCACTTCTTAATAGCTTGAATCATGGCATAGATTTCCTTATCATAGGTAGGGTACTTTAAGACTCCCTTATGAAACATTTCAGAATGACAACATACCCGCTTACCTCCTTTCATCAAAACTTCTCCCATAACATACCCACTTGCATCCATCTCCACTTTTAAAGGCTTATGCAAATATAGCAATGAGAAAACTGGTGCTTGACTAATCTTTTGTTTCATCTCGTCAAAATCTTTATGTTGATTCTTTCCCCATTGAAAACTCTTACCGCTCGTTATTATGGGATGGAGTGGTGTAGCTACCACTGAAAAGGATGCTATGAAATTCCGTAGGTACTATGTTACCCCAAAAAAACTCCTACCTTCAATGACATTCGTAGGAAATGGACATTTAATGATGGCCTCCATATTTGTGGGATATATCTTGAGCTCCCCTCCACCAATCACATATCCCAAATACACCAATAATTGTGTAACAAACTCACATTTCTTGAGGGTAGCCAACAATTGGTTCTTTTTCAAAGTCTCTAACACATGCATGAGATGTGATATGTGACCCTCCAAGGTAGAGCTATAAACCAATATATCATCCAAATACACTATAAAAAATGAATTTAAATATGGGCATTATACATCATTCATTAGTCTCATAAATGTCTCTAGTGCATTACATAAAGCAAGTGGCATGACCAACCATTCATACAAACCTTTCCTTTTCTTGAAGAAAATATTTGGGGTGTCTCCTTCCTTGACACATACCTAGCGATATCCTGATTTGAGATCCAACTTGGTGAAGTACATGGCATGTTTCAATGGTCTAACAAATCATCAATCATGGGCAAAGGATATTGATTCTTGAGTGTAATATTTTCAAATCTTTGTAGTCAATACACATCTTCCAAAATCCTATTCTTATTGGGTACGATGATGATTGGTGACCCACAAGGTGAGGTTCTTGGTTGAATCACTCCCTTTTCTAGTAGTTGTGCAACTGCTTCTTCACTTCATCTACTTCCAGAAGAGACTATGTATACATCCCAATATTTGGTAATGGGGAGTCAGGCAACAATTGTCTCTCATGATCCACTTCCCTCTTTAGGTGGTAGCCCTTAAGGCTCATGGAACACTCCTATGTATGTCTATATCAACTCCTCGAATTGTTGTTTTTTCTCCTTAGTACATATCTCCAAGGATGTATTTACCCTTACCAATTCATCACCTGTTTGATTCTCTCTTAAGAAAAACAACACATATTTCTTACTGGAACTAATCAACCTTTTGGATTGGTTGGCACTTACTAGAGTGATCTTAGATTTACCTTTGTGTGCATTGATGATGTAGGAATTCCCATCCTTGATCAGATGGTATTGGTTTTCTCTCAGCATGAATATTGCATCCCTCATATACATGTAGGGGCTTCCAAACACTACACCACCCATGTCAAGGGGTACTACATCCAAGTCCATTTCATCAATAAAATCTACACATACAACAAATTTGATCTTGCACTATTATGTGACCTTTATTTATGCATCCTTGTTCATCCACCCCCAATGGGTTTGGGCGTGGATGACTAAGAACCTCCAACCCAAGCTTGTTGACTAGATCGAATACTATGAGATTGATCTGTGAATCAAAACTGAATAGAGCATCTACCTTGGTATTTTTTACCTAGATCTTGATATGGAAGAGTTTTTTCATCTCCTTCTCTTCCTTGTGATGAAGAATAATCAGATTCACCTCCTTATTCATTGAAGTGTAGGTAATTTTTTATGTGATCTGATACCAAATGTTAAGTGCCTTAGATCTAGAAATAAAATCTCACACAATAAATCCAAAAACAATATAGAATAAATCCACACTCTATTAATATAAAACCTTTAAGGTAGGGAAACACCTTATATTTGATTCTTTTATGAAAGGAATCCACTCGTGTTCACTTGCCTCTTTGAGGTGGAAATCTCCTATTGATCCAATATCCAAATACAATACTCTTCATGTAGTGTATCTAGGGGGGACTTTCCTGTAGTGTATCTAGGGGGATAATATGGGGTACCTAGGGAGGTGCTCAACGAAAATAATTATAGGTATGTGGTTATGTATTGTTATGTATGGAGGCCATTTTTAGTAAATAAGTCCCATGTAATAGTGTGAACACAATAAATGTGAGAAGGCTTACTAGAAGTTTCCACCTACTAGAATGTTCCTTCTCTGGAATGTTCTTAGGAGGTAGATAATATTATATAAGGAAGTATAAGCAATGTAATGAAGCATGATTGAAGAGTATTGTATTTGGAGCTTAACTCAATAGAAGGTTGCCCCATCGAAGAGACAAGTGAACATGTGTGGATTCCTTCCATAAAAGGATCAATTGTAAGGTGTTTCCCTACCTTAAGGGTTTTGATAATAATAAAGTGTGTATTTCTTCTATATTGTTCTTGGATTTATTGTATGTGATTATATTTCCAGATCTCATGCATTTAACAATTGGTATCAGAGCTCTTTATTGAGAATCAAGTGGGATAATTCTCAGGCCAAAAAAGGGGCATTTTTTTTTCATTTCACATGTTTTCAAAGGAACAAAAAAAAGACAGCCATGACACTTTAATCAATTTCTATAGCATCTAGTGCAGAATTTTCCAAAACCAATTGTAGATTCAAGTTCCTCTTGGAAATATAGTTGATTTGAAAAAAAACAATTTTTCTCAGTTGGAGTCTGGGAGGTCAAGATATCATTGATTTAAAATCAACAATTTTTTAGGGTTTTTTCGTGATGGCCACGAGACTATAAAGCTCATAAATTTTGACAGGTGCTCATATTGCCCCCAGACTAGTGCCTTTGGATAGAGTATTTCCAGGGGTTTCAATCGGTATATTAAACGTGGTGCTTCCAATGGATATGATGTGCACTACAACCTCTGAAAATTTTCTTTCTCAAACCCTCATGGGCATGAAAAAATCTCTCCTATTCAAGAGACCATAGCTAAATATCATGAGACCCATATTATTGTGACCACATACCCTTGCATTAAGGAAGAATATAATCAGGAAAGATATGTCTAGTGTGATTTAGAGAATGATTATGTTGATTGGTATATGGATATTTTTCATTTTTGGGATGACAACCACTTTCATCTTCTATATATGACTCTACTCCATCTTATGTAGAGAACATGAAATTAGGAAATCGGGAGAGAATTATAACTACAAGTGTTCAGCTTGCATATTCTACAGTGGTATTGTTCCTTCCAAATTCATCCTCGACCCTTTATAGCTATGTGTATGGTATTTTGAATATTTTATTTATTTGGATCACCATGACATTGGTGGGTATTTGGAGCATATTAATTTGTCATTCATGGATCTCATGAGTCATCAATTGGGTGTCATCTTCAACACTCATACATGGGACCCAAGTTTTAAGGTGGAGCATGTATTACTTCAACGTGGTGGCTAGAATTTGTACATGGGACCTTGGTTCTCTAGCCTACTTCAACATTATGGTCCACACTAATCCATGGGACCTTGGTATATGGTTTTACTTCCTCACAACAAGCATCGAGGAAAACCCTTTTCTAAGGGGGTGGAATGTAGTGTACCTAGGGGGGTAATATAGGGTACCTAGGGAGGTACCAAATGGGAGTAATAATAGATATGTGGTTATGTATTATTATGTATGGAGGAAATTTCTAGTAAATAATGCCCATGCAATAGTGTGAACACAATAAATGTGAGAAGGCTTACTGGAAGGTTCCACCTACTAGGATGTTCCTTCTCTAGAATTGTTTTAGGAGGTAGATAGTATTATATAAGGAAGTATAAGAAATGTAATGAAACATGGTTGAAGAGTGTTGTATTTGGATCTTATCTCAATAGGAGGTTTCCCCCCTTGAAGACGCAAGTGAATAGGAGTGGATTCATTCCATAAAAGGATCAATTGTAAGGCATTTCCCTACCTTAAGGGTTTTGATAGTAATAAAGTGTGGATTTCTTCTATATTGTTCATGGATTTCTTGTATGTGATTATATTTCTGTATCTCAAGCATTTAACAATTCTTCCATGCTTCATTACATTGCTTATACTTCCTTATGTAAAACATTATAGAGATGGAACATTCTAGTAGGTGGAACCTTCTAGTAAGCCTTTTCACATTTATAGTGTTCACACTATTAGATAGGCCTTATTTACTAAAAGTGGCCTCAATACATAACAACCTATCTATTATTATTCCCCTTGGGTACCTCCCTAAGTACCCCATATTACCCCCCTAGATACAGTACACAATCTTCTCATTCACATCTAAGCTTCTCTCTTCAGTGTGACCATCAATATTGCAATGGTTATAATGGTTACTTGGATCCTTGCACTAATGTGCAATGGTTTTCATCTTCTTTCCTTTCCCTTTCCACTTCTTATTTCCTTCCTTGGAAGCATCATGGTGCTATTTCTATTTGGAACCACTTGGTTGTCCTTTCTCGTGGCCTATATTTTCTAGATATTTTTCTCGCACACAAACCTTGTCAACTATCTTGGGATTGAATAGCATCACTTGCTTTCGCAAATGGCTGTGTATACCCCTCAGATACTTGAGGAGTACATCTGGGTTCTTGGGAGAGATACCCAACATGATAGCCATGTTTCTTAATTCGGTGGTATACTCCTGCACACTCTACCCTTGATTTTTCTTGAAGTAATTCCAACAAATCCATCGGTCCTTTGCATACCCAATAGGGTAGAACTAGGAATTAATTAGGTTTTTGAAATCCTCCCACTTAGTTACTAACGAATCACCCTCTAGGTGTCTCCATGTGACTTTCCCACCAAGTTAATGCATGGCCCTCTAATTTCAATTGGAAAAATGAAATCTTATGCTCCTCATCTATATCGTGAACACTAAAATAGACCTTTAATTGTTGCAACCAATAATTCAACTTTAATGCATCGATGTCACCTTGATATGGCTTGATATCCACTTTCACTTCCATTTTAAATAAAGACTGTGAAGGGGTAATGGAAATGGAACTTGGTTTCTCTTTCTTGAGCTCTTTCTTTGACTCATTTTTCGAGTCTTCATTATCTCCTAGTTTCCCCTCTAATATGATCTCTGAATTAGAGCCTCCAACCTCCCTGAATGGTCTGAGCTTGTTTGCTAGAGTTTCCATGAGGAAGCGCATATTGCGAGAGATATCATTGACTTCTCTTCCAGCCTCACAAATATCTCTTATGATGGATCTTGAGGGTTGTTGTGAACAAACTCATTCACCATCGCTAGGGTTCTGCAACTTTATTCTTAATACAATTATTGGATCCTGCAAATTTTCACAAATACCCCAAAGAAAATTGCTTCGATACCAATATGATATGTAAACCACCATGGATATTTTATTGGAACACTTCATCACAACAAATCTTATAATATTATGAAATCTTATATTATGCAAATTACTTTCTTAGATCCCAAATTATTGATTACTGGCTTATTGCTTGAAATTATTAAAACAACTAAAAAATGAAAATGAAAGAAATGAGAAAAAGAACACACCATCCACACAAATGAACACAAGATATATCCTAGAAAAACCCAATACAAGAGAAAACCCAGCTAGAAGGTGAGGCCTATGCTTTGCTCTCTTTTCTTTAAATGAAAATACAAAAAAAGAGGCACTCACTTTGGAGTTGTCTTTGACATTGTGGCTTGTATGGATACTATAGAATCTCTCATCTATTATGCTCTAAAAATACCACTCCTAGATGTTTTTCTCAACTATGGAACAAATACAATGCTAAAGAATGAAACCATTTCTCCTCCTAGCAACTTGATATTTAACATAGCCTGATATTCATCTAGGGTTAGGGTTTTGCCTTCCTCAACCCTCAATTGGTGATGAAGTTTTTGGACCTTCTAGAAGTTTCTTGAAAGTCCACGAGTGGCTAGCCCCATATGTGTGAGTAATGGGGGGCAACGTGGCATCCACTCATACAATGATGATCAATAAGGTAGGTCAACTTGCAAGAGACATAACTTTTGCATACGAGCTTGGATTGAAATGATTTTTGCACCATTGGAAAGGTCTCAGTGTGTAGATCAACGTTGAGGGTGTGAGCATAAGTTCTAGATGTTGCAACCCCCCAAAAATCTATTTAATTCCTCAAAATGGCTCTGGAAGGTTCCACACCCCAATTTTTCAAATTGGGACCTACCACTAAAATGGCCCTATAAATTGATTCCTCCAATTGTTTTCCACCCAAAAAGTACCAAGATAAATGAAAAATCACATGATGATCCAATATCAATTAGATTATGTTTAGGGTTGAATGTTAAAGCGAAATGGTTAAATTTATGGGTTTAGAATATAATAATGTTATAAGAGTTAATTTTTTGGTGTTAAGGTCTAAGATTTTGAAGGTTGGGGGTTGAGCATTGAGGACTTAGTCTTAATAAATAAGGCTAAGGGTGGGACTAAAGGATACAAGATGGGTTAAGGGATGAAGATAAGAGGTAATAATTTAGGATTAAGTTTAATTATTCAAAGTTATGTTTTAGGGTTTAGGATTAAGCATTTAAAGATTTAAGGGTTTATGTTGGATTTGTTTATTCTTATGGGTTGATTAAGGTACATCTCAAAATTTAGGGTAAAATACTAAGGGATAAATCTTATGGGTTTTAAGTTTAATGTCCAAGATTAATCAAGTGATGGTTAAGGAGGGGTTAGTACTAAAAACTAATATTAAAAGTAGGAATAAGGAATATGATTAAGAGTTTGAGAGTAAGAAATGATTGTTAAGTACAATGTTAAGGGTTATGGTTTTGGGGTTGAGAGTTAAGGAATAATGGTTAAGTACTAAATGTTAATGATTATGGTTTAGGGTTGAAAGTTAAGAGTTAAGTGATAATTAAGGGTTAAGAATTTAAAGTGAATATTAAATATTTGAGGTTAAAATATATGGATGAATTCTAAAGGTTTGGGATCTAGAGATTGTTAATGGTAAAACATTAAAAGTTAATGGTAAAACTTTAGGAGTGAATGGATATATAAATATTGTTTGAATCCAAATCACATTCGTCACACATTCTTATACATTATAAAACATATTTGGTAATTGAATTCGTCTCTCACATGGAAAAACAATCTCACATTAGAGTAAGCATAGAAATCATAGATATGGCACTTTATAGTGCATTAAAGTGTTGTGACTTCTAATATCCATCATAGAATGACTATATAGTATAAGAAGATCTTCTTC
>ML781990.1:0-26546 GCA_009831015.1 Picea engelmannii
CTTCTCAAGATTTCGTGTCAAATTCCACATGCGCACCATGCTGGTCGATTGCGTGAATAGGGCGTTGATAGATACCGAGGAGACAGAACGTTTCAAAATGCATAATTGTTAGGCGTATGACAAGAACGAACAAGCAATTAAGGTTTTTTTTTTTTTAATTTATCAATTATTTTATTACTCTTTATGAGTCATAAAGGTAAGACTTTGAAAAGAAAAAGGTAGTAATTAAGCAAAGTTTGTGTCATTGTCATCATCATGAAAAAGACCATGGATCATCACATTGCCATGGAATGAATAGACCCTTTAGGTGAAGTGATTACAACATTCACAAGAACTTGTCTTATAATTACTTTACAATATCATATCATTGCTTACCTTTAAGAATCTCCAGAATACCAAGTTTATACTTGGTAGGTAATTATATTCTCATGTAGATTATTCTCTCAATGGTCCTAAGTAGCGTTAGAGACATGCCAAGTTAATTACTCGATGAGTTGTGTTGTGTTGGAGAGAAACATATATAGGTTAAATCTAGAAGATTGTTAAAGTATGAGTGTATAGTTTTGGCCATTGTATTAGAGGTGCATAATCATGCATAATGTAATGGTAAATTTTTGGACTTGCATTTTTCAGCACTACAACCTAGTCTTGTGTTGATGTGGATGGGCAACTTAACAAATGATTACATAGAAAATAACATATTATCATATGTTTTTTTTTCTATCTTTTGATTTGACAGTTGTTGTTATGTATCACATTTTTAGAATACCATAATAAATTAAAGTATAGATAATGTACACAAGATATGAACATGGAGTAAAACTCAAAAAGAGATTATAGAGATGAGTTACACAATAACTCCTTATAGAATTGGAGAACTTCTTCCAAATAACCTTAATACATCTTCATGTCTCAATAATAATTATATTGACCTCTATATATACCTATTATGATTCATTGCACATATGAGGCCTTTATTAGGCTAACCCTTATTTTATATATATATATAACCCCATATATGTCCCCCTTGAGGGTCATATCATAGTACCCTTCTTTGAAATTTTTTGTCTTCAAAGATTTGCAACTAAGGGTTTTACATGTGATGAAACCAAATAATAATATTTTCTTATATTATGACTTTTTTGCTGTCACTTGTGATTATCCCTCCATCCAAATTCAATTATTTTAAGTCTTAATTCTTGATAGTTGGTTGTTGCATAGTTTCATTTCCATTGATTCCATATGTTGGTGTTGTGACTTCTCCAATTTCATGTAGTCATTGGTCTTTGATAATATTTTGTCGAATCATGGTTCTTTGCTCCCTTGTTCCATGGATATTGTTGATTATTCCATCTTCTTCCTTGGTAATGTGTATACCGATCTTCTTGTCTTTCTTGGAAACTTTCTTGGTAAGGAGGGTGCCAATATGGTTTCACCTTTGATGGTTTTGCTTCATTTTGCATACCCAAATTATTAGTCATTTTTTTAGAGACAATGAAATCCTTCTATCCTTTGTGATTGGTCTTTGATTACTTTGGCCTTTGAGATAACACCATTATATTTGACATGTACATCCTCAAGTTGGAGCTCAACTTTTTTCAGGTATTTTCTGGTGACCTTCTTGAGTCTTCTCTTCTTTCTCCTTTTGCAACTATAATGCAATGCGATTTACAAATTCTTACATCCTTCTTCAATTCTTAATTGCATTTTTTACTTTACCTCATTAGTATTTAGGGCGTCTTCAACCTTTTTGCAAATTTCCTCTTCAAATATTTTTGTAGTATTCTCTTTAGTTATTTTGGTAGTGTCTTCATCCTTATTCTTTGGTCCAAGTTCTTGTACATTCTTTTTCATATTCTTAACATTGTTAAGTAGGTCTTGATTATGCTTACGCAGTCTTCTGACTCACTTGATTCATCATTTTCCCACTTTCCTTTGCTACTCTTTTCTTGTTTAAATTTATGAGCCTCCTTAATGAGTGCTTCATTAAAGGGATATATCTTGGATAGCTCATCACACTTCTTATTGATATCTTCTTTTGCTTCATCTTGAATTAAATATTTATTACCTCTATTTTTTAGTCCTTGATCTATCATCTTAAGAATATTTTTTCAATTTCTTCCCATTTGGAGTGTACTATAATATCCTTATCAAGAAGTTTCCACCACTTATAAGCTTTACCATCAAAACAAATACTTTTCAAACAAGGAGTTCTATGTTTTTCCTTCTTTATCCCAATTTATAAAAATAACTTTAAAGGGTCAACTCCAAATGTGATAATAGTGATGAGTTACACAATAACTCAAGAATATGAGAACCTCTTCCAAATAACACCAATGCATTCATACATCTAAATCAAATGTTGCTACTCCATTTATTGGAGAACAATTCTTCAAATACTTCCCATGTGGCATCATTGTGGCATAGAGCTTAGTATCTTCATCAAGGATTTTCCACCACTTAAAAGATTGACCATTAATATAAAAATTGCAGCAAAAAGACTTATATGATTTTATTTTGCAATCCTCAATCATTTCAGATTGATTCTGTTAGGATATTTAGACACTTAGGAGTTAATTAAGATCAACTTGGGCTAATGTGTTGTTAGGTTAAAGTGTGTTTCTTAGTGTGTTTATTTAGTATGCATTTGTAGTCATGTAATCCAACGATCACAATATGTTCCTAACATAGAGTGATCCAATGATTCATATTCTCCTCGATCTTAATGAATACATTGATATGTGGTTTAACACTCGATTGGTCCATGATCTCTATTGAAAGAGCATGGAGGGTCACTTGCTGATGATCGATTGTGAGAAACTCTCTTGTAAATCTCTCTCTAATATTTTTCTTTTGCATTAATAAATTTCTCCAAGTGGTCGCGTTGGTTGGGGCCGTGGATGTTTCCCCACAAGGGTTTTACGATGTAAAAACATCGATGTGTTGATCTTTGATATGGTTATGTGAGTGGTTACTAAAGGTGTTCATCGTATATTGGAATACATGTGTTGTTGAACATGGTATTAGAGTGCATTTGAAGACCCATTCCCATTGTAGATCAAGATATTGAAGTCATGTTGTTGCATCTCTGGTTTCTACTATTTTCACACATTTCTGAGCCGAAATGACTATTCCATTATGTTTGAAGCATTCATTTTAGTTAGGAACACTTTTTGTTTCACTCGAATTTTTTTATGTTTTCCCAATATATGGCCTTTTCAGTTAGATCTAGAGGTATAAAGCCTGGATACGCCCCTTTTAATTTTTTACAAAGATAATATTTCAGTTTTCTTTTTCATTTCCGGGTTGC
Source organism: Picea engelmannii (assembly GCA_009831015.1). NCBI lineage: Eukaryota > Viridiplantae > Streptophyta > Pinopsida > Pinales > Pinaceae > Picea > Picea engelmannii. The sequence continues at coordinate 3,311 of ML781990.1, forward strand.
TACTCTTTCCTATTTGCATAAGATCTTTTCCCTGTGCTATGTGCGATCTCAAAAAATCATAAATGGAATGGAAAGTGTTTTCTTTTCTACGTACTCTCTTTGTCATGCACTCTGTGTGATCTTGACAAATTAGAAACAAAGGAAAAACTTTCATTTTCCGAGTAAGATAATCGAGATCTAACCCTTGTTGTTGTTGATAAGCAATTTTTTTTGTGTGTGTGAATGCATGAAAATAAGTTTTTTTATTGCGTCCTTCAAGAACGTCTTCCACAACAACAACAACAACCCCAATCCTCATTCTTAAGACTATAATGTGTTTTTCACTAGCTCGCTTGGTTGAAAGTTACTTTACTTAGTAAGAGGTCTTGAGTTCAAGTCTTTTTTTGTTACTTTTTTGGAAAAGTTTATGCATTCATTGTAAAGTGCATTTCACTTAATTATAACAATGAATCACTATTAAATAACTTTAATATTTTATTTCAAGTTATCTTTTGCATACAACTTTCATTTACAAAGTAACTTCATTGTAAAAGTGATTCATGTTTATTCTATTAAAGTGGGTCACTTCATAAGTAACTTATTTAAAAGTGATCTTATAAGAACAATTAGATAAGGAGGAGCATCACAACGTGGACCATCTTTTACTTGCCATGTGGTTCTTTGGTTAATGTTTATGCCTTTTTTCAAAAGGGCATAATTTTCACATTCGAACTCTGTTTTCAATATCGTTGCCTAATTTTTTTAGAGCTTTCCATCCATACCATTAGTTTCAACTTGTAAATCCATATTCTCTACATATTTTAATATGGCTTCTCCAAGTGATCTTTTTCTCACCTGTACCAACTACTTCTCATGGAAATCCCATATGGAATATGTATTAAGAAGTTAAGGTACTCTACCAGGTTATTTTGGGAAAATAACAAGAACCCATTGATGATGAAAAGTATGCCAAATGGGTTAATAGGAATGATAAATCACGTGGAGTAATCAAAATGTCCATCTCACCTAATTTAAGGTTTCACCTTCAAGGAATTGATGCCCCAGATGAAGCTTGGGAAAAGCTTCAAGTTGTGTTTGGTAAACACAATATTATTTGATCCCATCAGTTAGAAAATTAGTTACTGACTTGTTGACGTGGGAAAAATTCCCTTTAACAAACATTGGTACTTCCTAGTACAAAATCGCAATTAGACTTTTCCTCGTTTGGATTAGGAGACCCATCCAAATTCTAGCCCAGTGGCCATTACTAGGTTGATGGGTGAATGAATCGTTTAATGCAAGCGTATGTAGATGAAAACTAAACTACCGCATAAAGAAAACTTATTCTATTATATCCTAGCTGAGATCAACTAAGGGTAACTAATGAATAGACCAAGATGTTAGTAATCCCTACACAAACTTTCATTCAGATAGTTATGAGAAAGAAAAAAATATTAATAACACACATATACGAAGGTACAACTAGATAAGTCTCAGTTATACATTCAGACACATAAACCTTCCCATTGTCTCAGAAAAGTTAATAAAAGAAAAAGACAACAACTGCAAAACAAATTGTTCACAAAAGAAAATTTTGTATGTGGAAAAAAAATCCTTACAGTGCTTCAAGACAACATAACATTCACTTGAAATAGTTCAAAGCAAATAACCACCAAAAAACAAGTATTTCTCTCAATCAAATTGGCTCTGAGGGATTCTCACTATTATCTTTAGAAAAATAGTTCTTCAAAATTACAAAGTTGGAGAGCCCCTTTTAAAGTGGGTCTATTGTCTCTTTTATAGTTTCTTAAGTAACTCCCTATCATGGGTTCTTGAATTGTGCAAGAAGCAGTTACATGTCTCTTCATCTTCCCTTTCAATTTTATTTATTTGGATTAAAATAGATACAAAATATAAAATGATGGTAGAAAGGGACAAGAAAGAGATAGGAAAAAATGATTTCGACTTTTATTATGTGTTCCCCTTATTTATTTTTCTCTCTTAGGTAGGTTGTCCATAATTTGTGTTTCCCTAAAATAGAGAAGATTCTTCGAAAGAGTAAGGAATCTAAAGAGACCTCGTGAGTTGCTAAATTTTGGGAGAGGGTCTTCATATCCTTGTTTAAATTTACCATGAAGGACTGAATCATGTTGTAACATACCTAACTACCCAGGCTGGGTCATGCCACTTAAAACTTCATGCTCTGATACCAATTTGTAACATACCCAGCCACCCACGCTGGGTCATGCCACTTAAAATTTCCATGATGTGATACCAATTTGTAACGTCCCCCGACCACCCAAGCCGGGGACATGCCACTACAATATTGTTTTGTTCAAGCTCTTTTCCATCTACTGGGAAATGTCACTTGAACTAGAAACTTCTCACTCTGTTTCTGATGGTCAGAACTGTCCATGCCCATATATGGACCTACTGGGCTATGGCATACAGAGCTCTTTGCGGTAGGGATGATTTTAAGGATGGAAATTTATTTTAAAATGTAGAAACCTTGGCAAATCTTACTAATTCTTCATATGCCAACTATAAATGTTTGGCGATATTTTTGTAAAAATATTCAAATTTCTAAGGATTTTATATTGTTTTTATAAAATTTTGGCGATTTTAAGGTAAAATAATTTTATCCTATAGAATTTGGGTGAATCATTTTTAAAATAGCGAATCTCTTTTTTGGAAAAACCATGGAAAATTAGCCCATGAGCGAAATTTATCCCCTAAAATCATCCCTGCTTTGTGGAACATCATACATATAAATTCAACAATAACATGCATTCTACTAATACACAATTTAATGTGGAAATCACAACCATTTTCTACAAACAACTCACACATGCAACATTATAATTATCAATACATGCACATGATACACATCATAAAAATTAACATAGAAACGGTACTTATCCTTTTATGAAGGTCACCAACTGTGTGGAGACCTTCCACAAACCTCCCAGCCTTAGACCATGCTACTCATCATTCTCAGTAGTGGGTCACCCCCGAGTTGGGACTAAACTCCACCCAGGTAAAGGGAATCCTAGGCCAGGCTGAGGTTACAAAGTCTCCAGGAAGGATTGTGTCCCCAAGAGTCCACTTATGTCCACAACTTATAGTCCCTCATTCCCCACATGATTTTCCTACCCCGGGGAGTGTGTCACTTCTCTGCTCAATAGTCCTTTAGTTTCCCCACTCCCCTTCCAAGGCTTCAACAATAGTTTGGACGGGAAGTCTCAGAGCACTTCCCCAACAACCTCTCCGACCTGGAGAGAGTTTCTCATATGCCTGACAACCTTCTTCTTCAATCCATAGGCATGACAACTGCTTCTTCAATTCATATCCCAGTCCAATCTAGTCTGGGAAATCACAACAAAAAATCAGGTATGGATCTGGTAGGGATAATAAACCACACCAATCTAGAGAAAAATGTGGGCAACAACAACAATTGGCTAAGGGAGACCAAGCTCAAGCAAAAAACAAATGTGCTATGTTGCATAAAGAAATACAGGTTAAATTCACGGGTTGCAGGTTACAGATATTGTAGAGGTAAAACGATGGAGGAAGTGGATGCTATGTGAATGCCCAGTCTGAGTGCGTGAGTGCATGAATCAGGTTTCTGGCAAGAATGGTTGACGATCCCCACAATGACTGATTTCCCCACATAAATCTACATGTGCCAAGATTGACACATGGCTCTCTTGGGAGCTCGTTCCTCTCCACTTGGAGTTCGTTCATTTCCCTAAAGGAACTTAGGATAACAGGGTTTATTTCCCAAACTTTAGTCTTTAGGAAAATATATTATAGTATTCCCTTGGGTTTAATCTCTTCAAGCTTAGCCCTTTTTCCTAGCCTCTTAGCCCCTTCCCTTTCCCTTCCTAGTGGAGCTTAGTCCCCCATAACTCTTTCTTCATGGTAAGTCTACACACAATGATGTATATTTTTATTAATTATCTGCATAATTACATATACAAAAATAGGCTCACTAGGCCTTAGCATCTAGGCTCTCTGGACTAATATTCACATAAGCCTCCCAGCTTATAAACACTTGGCTCACCAACCTATAAACAAAATTAAAATTCAATAGGGGATCGAACTTGGGGTATTACAATCCTCTCCCCTTATTTATGCATTGTCCTCAGTGCATCATATTTACATATTACAACAAGATTTCAAAAATATTCAAAAAGATGTGGGTATTCTACCCACATGGCTTCTTCGTGCTCCCAAGTGGGATCCTCAAGAATGTACCAGGTCCATTGGACCTTTACAAGTTCAATGGGTCGATTATGGAGATGCTTTGTTTTCTGGCCCATAATGCGTACTAGGTGCACTTGAAAAACGCCTTCTTGCTCCACCTGAATCACATTCCAATCAATAACATGATTAGCATCAAGTATATATTTCTTAAGCAATTATACATGGAATAGATTATGAATGGTCATAGAGGCAGGAAATGAAATCATATAAGCTACTGGCCCAATCCTCTTTAGGATTTAAAATGGACCACAATATTTGGTTGCCAACTTAGAATAGTTTCCCAACTTCAAGGAACTTTTGTTGGCTTTCACTTTCAAGAATACATGATCACCCACTTTAAAATCCTTGTGGGTTCTGCCCTTGTCATCATATCTTTTCTTCCTATCTTGGATAGCTTTTAAATTCTATTTAATCTTCATCATTTTCTCTTCCATTTCCCTGAGCAACTCTGGCCCAACCACTACTCTATCTATTGGGTTGTCCCAACTTACTGGTGTGTTGCACTTTCTACCATAAAGTGCCTCAAATGGGCTCATCTTCAGAGATGTTTGATACCCATTGTTGTAGGAAATTCTACCATGTGTAGATAATCTTCCCACTTTGATGGTTTTTCCATCACATACATTCTTAGCATATCCTCTATCACTTGGTTCACCCTTTTTGTTTTCCCATCAGACTCGGGATGATAAGTTGTACTGAAGTTCAGATTTGTTCTGAACCCTTTGAATAATCCCCTCTAGAACTTCGAGGTAAAATTTGGGTATCTTTCATACAGAATTGTCTTGGGAATGCCATGCAAGCATGATACTTCCCTCATATAAATATCAACAACATTGGTTTCTTTGTGAGTAATCTTCATTGGAATGAAATGGGAAGCTTTAGTAAGATTTTTCACCACCACCATGATAACATCATGCTTCTTGCTTGTTTTGGCAATTTGGTGATGAAATCCATTGTCACCACTTCCCACTTCCACTCAGGAATGGGAAATGGATGCAACAACCGAGTTGGGTATCTTTGCTCAACCTTGACCTTTTGACACTCCAAACATTTAGCAATGTACTCAACAATTTCTTTCTTCATGCATGGCCAATAGTATTGGCTTTTGACTGTTGCAACTGTTTTCTGATATCTTGGGTGTCCAAGATAAGGTACCTTATTCATCTCTTTCAAGATTGTACTCCTAAATTCATGAGAATTGGGTACATAAATTATGTTCCTGTATAGGATAATTTCATCATTTCCCAATTTATAATCTTCAACCTTCTGCTGCATTTTACCTTGCTGCAATTTTGTTACTAACTCCATGTACTGCAAATATTCTTTTGCAGCCTCAGAAATTCTTCCTTTAAGATCAGTTTGATACATGCTAATGGTTGTAGCATGTAGTTCATGCACTCTCCTTCTAAGTGCATCAACCACTTTGTTTTATTTTCCTTTGATGTGATTGATGTCAAAGTCATACTCACATAGGGATTCTAACCATCTGCTCTTCCTGGCATTTAAATTTGGCTAATCAAACAAATATTTTCAGACCATTATGGTCTGTCCTCAGCTCAAATATTTTTCCCATGAGTCAGTGCATCCACTTCTTCAAGGCGTGTATTATTGTTGCTAACTACAAATCATGAGTGACGTAGAGCCTTTCATGCTCTTTCAATTTTATGGATTCAAAACATACCACAAATCCATTCTGACTAAGGACTCCACCAAGTCCTTCTTTGCATGCATCCGTGAAAACCACAAAATCTTCATTTGGATCAGAAATTCCCATAATCGGAGCACTAGTTAACAGTTTCTTCAATTGCTAGAAGCTCTTTTCACATTCAATTTTCCACTGAAACTTCATCCCCTTCCTTTGTAAGGAAGTGATCGGGTGAACAATCCTTCAAAACCATGCAATGAATATTCTATATTAGCCAGCTAGACCCATGAAGGATCTGACTTATGTCACATTCTTAGGTGCTATCCACCCTTTAATAGCTTCAATATTTCCAGGGTCCACTGTTATCCCTTCTTCGGATATGATATACCCCAAATAGTGAATTCGGTTCTGATATAATGAGCACTTGCTCAATTTGGCATACAACTGGTGTTCTCTTGACACTTGTAATTCCATCCTTAAGTGATGCTCATGTTCTTCTTCCAGCTTGGAATATACAAGGTTGTCATCCAAAAAGACAATGAAAAACTTGTCTAATTATTCTCGGAAAACACCATTCATTAAGTACACAAAAACAATTGGTGAATTTGATAGCCCAAATGGCACCACTGTGAATGCATAATGACCATACCTTGTCCTGGAGGAAGTTTTGTTGATGTCTTCATCTCTGATCCTTGATGGTAACCAGATTTGAGATTAGTCTTTGAAAATATCCTTGCATCCTTTAACTGATCAAAGAGATTGTCAATCCTTGGAAAATGATACTTGTTCTTTATAGTTACCTTGTTCATTTGTTTGAAGTCAATACACAACCTCAATGTCCCATATTTCTTCTTCACGAATAAAACTAGGGCATCCCAAGGTGACACACTTGGGCGTATATACCCCTTCTTCGGAAGCTATTCAAGCTGCATTTACATCTCCTTTAGCTCTAGTGTACTCATCCTATAGGGAGTCTTGGATATTGGAGTTGCTCCAGGCATTAAGTTTATAGAGAAATCAATATGTCTCTTTTGGGGTAGTCTTGGTATCTCCTTAAACACATCCTCAAAATCTTTCAGGACCACATGATCCTCAAGATTTGGCACCCTATCCTTAGGCGCTTCCTCCATATGAGCTGCAAATATTTGGTATCCCTTCCTGTAACACTTCTTCAGCTGCATTGTTGAGATCTCTCGGACATTTACTGCCCTAGGAATTCCTTGGACTATTCTTGGGTTCCCTTCCTCATTTAGGCAAGTAAAAGCCATGTTATGGCAGTCTAAGACAACATGGTGTTGGTCCAACTAGTCCATACCAATTAGACAGTCATATGAACCCAAGGGAAGGATGTTCAAATATGCCTTGGTACTTAGCCACTTCATGTCCATTGGACATGATTTAATCAACTCAACAACTTTTCTCTTGGCTCCTGTAGCTAGTTGCACCAACCAAGATTTCCCATGCTTACTTCTTAGCAGTTTCAATCTTTCCACAACCTTAAGATATATGTAACGATGACTAGCTCCTGAGTCTATTAAAATAGTAAAGGAATGGTTATTGATCATACCTTCTACTTCAATCATGTGTGATTGAGATTATGCTTGCTTGTTGTCCAGGGATAAATAGATCCTTGGAACACTTTTTCCCATGTCCTCCATTTTTTTAGCTTGTTGTACATTGTGGAAAGCTCTCACTTTATCACTTTTGTGTGGACAATATCTATACATATGATATCCTTTACAACCCCAACATTGAATGGGTGTTTTCCTTAACCTTTGTCCACCTATCTTAGTCACTCTGGGATCTCTAGGGGTTTGTTGTCCCTAAGAACTATTTCTAAATAACGGTGGCTTGTTCCCCTTCTTCCTCTGCTCCATCTTGAATTTATTCTTGTCTTCCCAAGCTCTTTGGAAAGTAGGCTTTCCCTTATGCTGATCATATAATAACTTTTCCATCCTTATGGTTTCCTCTAAATTCTTTGGATCATCATACTGAATTTTATCACTGATGAAAGATGGAATCCCATTCAAATATTTCTGAATCTTAACTGTTTCATCTTTGATGAAGGAGACATACTTCAACAGTTTTAAAAATATCCTTTCATACTCATCAATGGTCATGCTTCCTAGTTTGAGTTCAAATAACTCTTCATCTTTTTGTCATAATACCTCTTGGTTAAGTATTTCTTCTCAAAATGCTTCTTGAACTCCCTCCAAGTCACATTCTTCTCTCTAATGTGTTGCATTCCTTGTGCAACTAATCTCTTTTATCTGATCTAAATTTCTCTTAGATATTTATTGGATCCTGTATTCAGATTTATAGGCCTTCTTACTCTGATAGGTGTAGTTATGAACAATTAAGAACCTCAGAGGCTTCTTCTTTAAGCCCTTTTCTTCAGCCCCCGAACGCATGTGACCACAGGTTGTGATCGAGTGTTGGATGTAAGGAACTTATCTTGTGCTTCGGGCCTCTGTGGATCTAGAACTTCAAGCTTCAGAGGTTTTCCTTTCACCTCACCACATTTCCTCTGAACATCGAAGTGGTTAAATCTCGAACAACTTCTTCTTCAGAGCTTCAGAGCTCTAGCACTTCGGAGCTTCGGGCTTCGAAAGATCTCCCTTCATTACAATCCATTTCCTTTGAACTCCAAATCTCTGAATACTTGAAGGACACACTAATCGATGATCCTCATTCACTGTTTATATCTACGGTCAACATGAGCTCTAGGACTTCGGGCTTCGGGAGTTCTGAGGCTCCATCTTGCGCTACCTCTTGAATTCCCGAATTGGTGAACTCACAAACCACAAATAAATGGACCGTTCCTTCTTGTTAATCAATGACCATGATCGACTCTGGGAATCTAGGCTTCAGAGCCTTCCAAATAAATTCTCTACAAATCTCTCGGAGTGTTGACTTACCAGATATTATCTCTCTTGCCTCCACATATCATCTCCCAATCAACGGTTGACATTAATTCTTGCCTTCGGGAATTCTCAACTCAAAGAAACCTACAACTCAATTCCTCCAGAGTACCAAGTCTCTGGACCTTGGGATCTGGTGCCATGCATCCTCTATAATCAACAATCGAGATGGACTCTGACCTTCGGGCCTTTGAAAGTCCTCTACCTGAATTGTTTATGCCTTGAATCCTCCATACTACGAGATCTACTACCATGTGTCCTCTTCTGATCAATGGTGAGGATTTACTCTGCTCTTCAGAGCTTTGGGGTTTCACCTTCCTCACACTTCATTCCTTCCAAATGTTGAATCGGCAAACTTCTAGGGTCCACTTAGTACTACACACCCAGGGTGCTACATGTCAAAAAAATGGGGTGACATGTGGCCTCACCGTCAAGTGACACGTGTTAGTTCACAGTCGGTACATAAGGCTCGTCAAAGGTACAAAATAAAGTGACACGTGGTAGGCATATAATAATTCCATGTCACCCTAGGTGACGTCATCATACCACATCACATTAGCGCTTTGGAACTTCAGTACTTCGGGCTTCAAAAGTTTTTACATCCACAACTTGTTAACTCTCGAATGCCAAACTATCGAACAATTACTTCCTGGAGCTTCGGGACTTCAGTGATTTATTCTCATCGACTCTTTTTCAAAACTATCGAACTTTCGATTAGGTCCACGTCACCTCGATGTTCAGTGATTTCGACACTTTAGAAGATTTATTTTCATCTACACATTTTCAAATCTCTCGAATGTCGACTTCCAAACAATTTCTTCTCGGAGCTTCAGGACTTCAGTGATTTGTTCTCATTGACACTTTTTCAAAATTGTCAAACTTTCGACTACCGAACAATTGCTTCTTATAGCTTCAAGACTTCAATGATTTATCCTCATTGACACTTTTTCAAAACTTCTGAACTGTTGAACAATTTCTTCTTGTATCTTCGAGACTTCAGTGATTTCTTCTCATCGACACTTTTTCAAAACTGTCGAACTTTCGACAGTCAAACAATTGCTTCCCGTAGCTTCGGGACTTCGATGAAACTCTACTCCGCGCAATCTCCAATGGATTTCCCCAAACACCAAACCATTGAACCACTTGGAAAAATCCAATGGTACACCTTCTCCTGAATGATCTATGACTGAGAATCACTGCGGGACTTCAGAGATTTGGGGCTTCGAGACTTTAGAGGGTTTCCCTGTTGAAACACCACACAACCCCGGGACTGTCGAAACTCAGAATATTGTTTAATCTGTGGACACACATCCTTGGAAATGAATAGTCTGGATTGGTTCTAGACTTCGGGACTTCGGAGGATCTCCCTGTTGAAACAACGCACAACCCTCGGACTGCTGAAACTCCAGATCCGACAGTTGTGAGGGGTTTGTCCCCAAAAAAATCCAACGACCCAAATTTAATTATGTGGTTCTAAACCCACAGTTACCGTGGTCTCCTTTCTTTTCTAACTTGTGCAAACCTCTATACCTCCTGAGCTTTCCAATACCACCTGGGAGCTCTCTCAACCACGCTTTGGCACTCTGTACATCAAATCCTTATGGAATTTTGACTCCAAATTCCACATTTGTGGTCCATTTAGGTTCAATGTTGAAACCATGGGCTTTGATACCAATTTGTAACATACCCAGCCACCCAGGTTGGGTCAAGCCACTTAAAAATTTCATGCTCTGATACCAATTTGTAACTTCCCTCGACCACCCAGGCCGAGGACATGCTACCACAATACTGTTGCGTTCAAGTTATTTGCCATCTGCTGGGCAATGTCACTTGAAATAAAAAATTCTCACTTTGTTTCTGATGGTCAGAACTGTCCATGCCTAGGTATAGACCTATTGGGCTATGAAATACATATCTCTTTACGTAACATCATACATATACATTCAACAATAAAATGCATTCTACTAATACAAAATTTAATGTGGAAATCACAACCATTTTCTACAAACAACTCACACATGCAACATTATAATTATTAAGACATGCAGAGGATACATAGCATAAAAATTAACATAGAAATGGTACTTATCTTTTTATGAAGGTCACAAACTATGTGCAGACCTTTCACGAACCTCCCAGCCTTAGACCAAGTTTCTCATCATTCTCAGCAGTGGGTCACCCCTGAGTTGGGACTAAAATCCACCCGGGTAAAGGGAATCCTAGGCTAGGCTGAGGTTACAAAGTCTCTAGGAAGGATTTTGTCCCTAGGAGTCCACTCACATCCACAACTTATAGTCCCTCATTCCCGACATTCTTGTCCCATCCCAGGGAGTGTACCCCTTCTTTGTTCGACAGTCCTTTGACTGCCCCACTCCCCTTCCAGGGTTTCAACAACACGACAGACATGAAGTCTCAGAGAACTAAGACTATCGTGAGGCTCCCTCTAGGAAAATCACTTCCCCAACAACCTCTCTCACCTAGAGAAAGTTTCCCATGGGATTGACAACCCGCTTCTTTAATTGACAAGCCTGAAAACCCGCTTCTTCATTCCATCTCCCAGACCAATCAAGTCTGGGAAATCACAACAACAAATCAGGTATGGCTCTGGTAGGGATAGTAAACCACACTAGTCTAGAGAGAAATGTGGGTAGAAACAAAAATTGGCTAAGGACGACTGAGCTCAAGCACAAAACAAACATGCTATGTTGCACATAGAAGTATGGGTTATCTTCATTGGTTGTGGGCTACAGAGCTTGCAAAGGTAAAATGGTGGAGGAAGTGGATGTTGCATGAATGCTCAGTCTGAGTGCATGAGTGCGTGAATTGGGTGTCTGGAAAGAATGGTTGACGACCCCCACAATGACTGATTTCCCCACATAAATCTGCATGTATGGCTCTCTTGGGAGATCGTTACTCCCCACTTGGAGTTTGTTCCTTTCCCCAAATGAACTTAGGATAACAGGGTTTATTTCCCAAACTTTAGTCTTTAGGAAAATATTTATAATATTCCTTTGGGTTTAAGCTCTTCAAGCTTAGCCCTTTTTCCTAGCCTCGTATCCCCTTCCCTTTCCCTTCCCAGTGGAGCTTAGTCCCCCATAAATCTTTCTTCGTGGTCGGTCTACAAACAACGATGTATATTTTTATTAATGATCTACATAATTACATACACAAAAATAGGCTCACTAGCCTTAGCATCTAGGCTCTCCGGCCTAATATTCACATAAGCCTATCAACTTATAAACACTTGGATCACTAGCCTAGAAACACAATTACAATTTAGCAGGGGCTTGACCTTGGGGTATTACACATGCTATGGGCTCTTGTTGGTTTCATGAGATGATTGTTCATTAAATAAATCATTACTTTGGATGTAGCTTTGACATCCATCTATATTTACGTTATATTTTGTTCTACTTTCGAGAAGCTCTGCTCATTGGTATTCAACTGACCCAACTCTTTAATATGGGGAAGATGAATTTTGTGAGCCAAAATATGTGTTGCATCACTACTTTGTGGAGTTTGGTACATATTGAGAGTGAATTCTTCAACTCCTTCTCAATATTTTCCCCAACTTATTGGTGGTTGTCAAGTGCGATGTAGCGGACGTTATTTTATGACTCCGTCATGGGTGGTAGTTCTGATGAAGCATCAAGATTTTATGTGATCCACCACTGCATATCATTCAAATATTCCCTAATCGCAAAAAAATGTGTGTTATTAGTTTGGGCTCTATTGTGCTGAGATATGATATAGGAAACCATTTGTTGAAAGAATTTTAGATTTGCGTACATATTTGTTGCTATATTATAGATTTATTCTTGAAATCCTTCTGCGCAAATATTTAATTCTTTGAAGTTGTAAGGGTTACTTTTGTTGCATTGGAATTCTTCTTCTAATGCTCTTATCCTTTGATCATTTTCCTCACTTTCATGCACAAATTATTTTATATTTTTCTCTTACACTAGTGTGAAAGTGACACCATTTGACGCAATTGAAAGAGGATCGTCTCTGCCATATTTTATCACCTTACCTTCGGTTTTCACACACTATTAGATTTTTGGTTTTCTACAAGATTACCTTACCAGATTCTTTTTCAAATGTGAAATAATTTAGATTGGCTACTTTCCAGGCCTTCGATGGTGTGTATGCTCCTAATCCTAGTTCTCCCAATGGGAACTGTCCCCCATTGAGTGGGATTCTAGTTGATGATCCCAAAATATCTTGTCCATGGGATCTAGGTTAGTATTTCTTTCATTTTCCTCCTTTCTTCGTTGTTCTTTCATTGTTGTTATTGCTTCTTCTGTTGCCTTTGATTTTTCTCCAGCGTGTGCTACTTCTTTCTATTTCTTGCATTCAACGTATTCTTCTCTTATTTTCCTTTGTTTCTCATTCTTCCTTTGTTGTTTAGAATTTTCTTTGGCTACTGTTGTTTCTTTTTCTGTCGCTTTCTATCGCTAGAGCTCAGCTTCCACATATTTTCTCTTATTGTTTTCCTTTATTTTAGTAGCTTTTGTTGATTTTCTTTTCTTCTCTTCTTCAATTGTTGTTGTCTTGGTTGTTGTTGTTGTTTTGGCTAATTCTTCTTCTTAGATTTTATTTTGAGCCTCTTTGGCTCTTTGCTCATCTTCTATCCTACATAGTGGGTTGAATCTCCTTTTGAAAATCATATCATGGTAGGTTCTGGATTAACAATGAATCTCTTCTTCCTCCTAGATGTCAGTTGTGTAATATCATATGTATTTGTAGTTATTGCAGTGGGTGCTGATGATGTCCATAGGATCGTGCCTTTGGAATCTCTCTTCACCGAAGTGGAAATATGCCAGTGTATTTTCTTCTACCTATTATTCCTTGACATATTTGAACAAGTATGACCCAAACCAGAGTGGGAGAGGGGGCCATATGTATTTCTTATCCTTGTATAATGATGAGCCTACCTTATTTATAATTGCCTGATATGTGATGTCCTGCAACACCAATCTATCTGGGACAAACTTTGGGAGAAGGTGGGGAGATTTAGTAGTTCCATATATCCTTATGTAGGTGTCTTATTCAAGGAGATACCAATCCCCTATCCTCTTAACTATGGCCTGTGCCTTATCTATCATGCAGGGTTTTAGCGAACCAAATATGAGGTGCTACATGGGATTAGGAAATTATCACAATTTTTTTTATATTCAAAGCAATATTTGTGCTCCCATAACACCTTGTAGTATATGTGAATTGGAGGATCACTAGGTTGTCATTCCCATCCCATTTGAGGATAAGCATGGACCACACACATCACATCAAGGAGGTAGGATGACATGTGGAATATTAGAAACTCCCCTGAAGTTGTGTTCTTTGTTGTTGCAAGTGATTCCTCCGAGACAAAAGGTAACATGTTATCCCGGTTAAACATCGAACCAATGACTATGATATAATAAATGAGAGGTACCCATGACACATTGAATTTCTGGACATCGAGTTCTCCATAACACCTGCATATCATTGCCACTACATAATAGTATGGTAGTCTAAGAACATTTGTGGGATACGTGTTAGATGGCCTAGTCTTGAACATATTTTTGGGCTTGTACTAGCTCTTCAAAAGTTCCATGGGGATTTGCAGGAAAATCTTCACTATATTCTTGTCTAATACCTTTTCTCCTTCATCTAGATGATAGTAGGAGAAAATCACTGAAGCCTGGAAGGAGGTGATTGGGAAGCCTTGGACATTCAATATGTATATAGTATCCAAATCGACATTCTTTACGATCCTTGAAATGGCTTCGACATAGGGGAATATTGATGCATGAGTTGCGACCTTGTATAATATAAATCTTCTTATGTTCTTGTATGTGTTGAAATTATGATCGTATTTAGGCAGCTGTGAGAATGTTTGTTTTTTTAACATAAGATAAACTTCAACCCATTTAAGTGAGGTTTCCTTATCAATGAAACCTTTAGTTTCATCATAAACGGGTCTAGGTGTGTCGATATCTTCCTCTTATAAGATTCTGCTTGTGGAGGCCTCTTCAACAGAAGCCTTGCCTACACTTTGTGAGCCTTTTCTGGGAGGTTGAATCTAAATTATAAACACATGATAATGCCACAAGAAAAAATATTTTATTAGATCCAATATCATCCGAAGAATAAATTAACATGAAAATGCCTAATCTACAACTTGCAAAAGGCTGGCAACGATCTGGGTATTACTGAGGCCATTAGAAGGAGGTCAACGAGGAATTCTTTTCCCCATCAATACAGGGTACATCATCAGAAAAAGGCATTTCATTGTCGATACAGGCCATGTTAGATAGGGAAGGTATTTCCCTTCTGAGGTAACTGTATCACAGAGGAAAATGGTTTTCACCCTCACCATTGCTACAATCCTTGGCACAATACTTGGGGTCTGAAATTATCGAGTGCATTAGTCAAGGGTTTTCTTTTTTATTGATAGTCATGAAACATAGAAACTTCTATGTAAAAAATGATACGAGGGTTGAGTTCTGGAAAGGGGGGCATGAGGAATAGGATCCACTAGGGGGATAAAGAATAAAGGGCATTGAGACCCTGATCAATGAAAATGAGGCGGGGGCGTAAGGGAGGGCAATGTGTTAGTGTGTTTTCTTCTTCCCTACTCCCCTCTTTCCTCTTAACCTTTTATCTTAACATTTCGAGCCAGAAGGAGATATTGGGGGTAGGATAGGACAAACATGAGACAAAACCCTAGCTTGTTCTTCCCCTTGTCCCATTTTATATCTATTGTGGGTGGGAAATCCCTCCTATGGACTATCACTAAGGGTTTTTATCATGCATGCAGAAATGACCTAAAGATTCTTACTTCTTACCATCATCCCATGCCTAAACCCCCATCACTTATATGTAAATACAAGGCTCAAGAGATTAAGTTGACATACCTTATTTTTCGTGTTTGATGTTGATCCATTTTCGCGCTTGGTCATTCTTTGACTGTAGCTCTCCTCCCAATGTTGACCTGCATTTACAAAAGACAAACAAAGAACTGCACATGCATTTGATCTATGAACTAATGGGTTAGAGATTTAATCAATCATACAATCAATATTCAAATAATGACAATCTCATGTGGTGGGATGGGAAAAGCAATTATTTTATTAACTTCACAGTGATACCTTACAATGATAAAGTCATCTACTGTTCCTTGATCCTGGTCTTGGGATTTTCTTCCACTATCTTCCAACTGCTTTGCTCTATACTTCTCTTTGCACAAGGATGGATAAAGGTTGGGACAAAGGGAATGCTCAATTAGGTATAGTTTCTTTACTATGATTTTCCTCTTTTCAAATGGGACCCCTACCCCTTCTTTTATAGGTTAGAAGGAGCTAGGTATTTGGTTGAATGACCGACCATGCATGGCCGAAAGGTTTAGTTAACTCACCCAAAGCTGTGTGTTCCATCAACAACTTTCCTTTTTTCGTGCTTTTGTAGGTACACGTGGGTTGTCTTGGGTCAGCTAGCATGTACACACGTGCAGTAATGGAGCAGGGCATGTGGGCCTTTATAAAAGGGGTTTTTAAGAAGAGTTGTTCAATAGTGTTTTGGCAAAGAAGGAATCTGAGATGGCCTGATGCCAAGTAAGCATGTCTGGTGAAAATTAGGGTTGTAACAGATTCCCCCTAATGTGTTAGGTCAGAAGAGCATCTGATGGCCGAAATACATTAACAATCTTCACCAACGTTCCAAACAAGTGAGCCCATGGACTAGAAATACGGAGGTGCCTTCTACAAAATAATAATTGTCTCACCGAGGTGGGCACACCCATGCTTAGGATGAAATAAAATCATGTCTACCAATCAAATACATTGTAGATCCATGTCATATAACTATATAAAGTGTAGTCGCGATAAATACACAACGGAGCTACATCTTGAAATCAAAAAGATATCCATGTAGAGTATCCATCTTCTAGAAGCTGATAAGGCCTGATGGCAGGAGATGAGGTCTTCATAGCTCGAGCAACAACTTCAAAATCTTCAAAACTCGGGTAGGAGTGTAATATGAGTGTACAAATTCACTACCCAGAGGTCTTCGATGGCTCGTCGGTCATGGACTAGAGAATCTTGATGATCAGACTGAAGGCTTCATTGATTTCGAACAAAGACTTGATTGGAATTTAAGGATGGTCGGGCATGAGGGCAAGAGACAAATTGCAGAGGGGCCAACTCAGGCTTAGAAAAAATTCTCTTGGATAATAGCATGACAAAATATGGGACTCAGGCAGCATCACATTAACATAAGTTCACGAGGCAGGAGGCAACGCAAACTCTCCATATGTCTGGAAGAATAACCAAACGGAGGAGAACACAACTCAATGTAGTGGGAAAATATTCCTAAGGTCATATTAAATCCCAGGGTTTGACAAACAAATGGAAATATGTGCTTTATCCAAGGGCGACTCAATGTGCTGCCAATACAAAGAAAAATACTTTTCCCTTCCTCTTTTTGGGGTATATTTGATTTTTTTTGTCTTTTTCAATAATTTTGAAAAAATAATAAAAGAATGTTACGTTACAAAGGAGGGATGGGTGTCGCAAACATACAAGTTCAAGGTGCAAGGACAAGACTGATGTTCAAAGTAAGGACACTCGGGAAAAATCCCTCCTGGGGCCAAATGTGTCAAGACGCAGAGGCAAAGTGCTACAGGGCTTGCATATAAGGCATGTTTCAAATGGTTTAGTTGAGAGAAACATGGAGTCGTCATTAAGCCAAAGACATAGGTATGCAAATGCGGTTAACAAAACACACAATGGTAACGTCCTTCGATGTAAGTTTAATGAGCCTAGAGAAGGTAAGCTCGACAATTTTTCATATTTAAAGAGTCTGAAAAAAGATAAAAGGAGACTCCAATGGGGTACCTTTTTTGAAGGTAGTCTAGTCGGTTCGAAAAAAGGGGTAAACTAGCACCGACAGGAGTCTATTCAAAACCATTTTAACGAGTGTGATAAAGACAAGATCACTCGACAATTTTTTCATTTTTAAGGAGTCTGAAAAAAACTTAACTATGGACTTCGTCAGGAATGTTCTTCTGGATCATTTTAACGAGTGTGAAAGAATAAGGTCACTCGATGATCTCTTCAATTTTAGGGAGTCTGAAAAGAGCTTAACTATGGACTTTGTGGGGGTTCCTTTTTCGTAAATTTAGTCCCTCAGGCCCGAAAAAGGGTTAAAATTATACCTGAGAATACTCTTCTAGGGATCCGAGGCCTCTAGAGTATACCTTTGTTCGTACAGTTGATCGTCCGGACCGAAAAAGGGGTAAACTAACACTGGATAGATGTGACTTCAAATTTCAGTGTAACGAGCGTGAAAGGCAACACGATTGCTGGACAATCTTTTCATGTTTAGAGGGTCTGAAAAGGGCTTAAAAGAAGACCCGTTATGTTTTGGGAGTCCTGAGGGTGAGGTCAAGAGTGATAAAGAGTCATGCAAATGAGGCTCAAACTCGTAATCAGGGAAAACTAGAAGGGCTCTTGAGCCTATAGTCATTAGTGACAACATGGACACCATAATGCAACTAGGATCTACCTAGGGCATCCATGTTCCGGTAATCTCTACCACCAAATCACGACACTTCTAAAGCAACAATGATGGTTCTATGTCACAACCTGGTGGGATCGATCCTATGTCAAAGGGATAAAGACAATGAGATACAAAAGTAGGGGTGGAAACCTAACTTATATGCTCAATTTGACCTTCTAAGAGTTTTCCCCATGAACCGTTAAAAGTGACCCAAAAATCCAAAAAATGTCCTGATACCTGAACATAACTTTCCATAGAAACTCTTGAATCACTCTAAATGGTTTTCAATTTAGAGAAAATGATAAGGGGGGCCAAAAAAGTGACAAAAAAGGGCCAAAAAGTCTATAAATAGAAGATGGAAGCTCATTATCACCATTACTGATTTGGAAATTGACTCTAGAGCAAAAAAACCCCCTTTGGTAAAAGTGGTGATTCCGGGAGCTACAGTGGATGAAATGACCATCCGTCTGGACCAAGTAAGTATAAACTACCTCCTTTTACCTTTTAATTCTTTATATATGCATTTAATTTGTTTTTTTTTGGGGGGGTGTCGACCTTTAAAAGGTCAGCCCTAGGTCCACGCGGTCTATCTTATGACAACCCATGTGTACACTCGCTCTCTCTGATGTTAGAGCGCATGTACATGTGACTGTCATCACAACAACTCGCGTGGAACCTCCAATGAGTGCAAAAAAAGTTTAAAAATCAAGGCCTAACCCTCTAAAATTTTTCCCATGTGCAGGATGTATGTGCACTGGAGAGAACGAGAGCATCAAGATATTAACGCACTAGTTGGGGAAGACCCTAACGTTGTGGCGACGTTAATGCAATGTGGCTTGCTCAAGTTTTTTCTGTGTCCTTTCATGAGAGCACAACCTAGGCTACTGAATGCCTTGGTTGAATATTGGCACCCTGACGCAGAAGCTTTTATGTTAGAGGGACAGTCGTTGGTGCCCACTACAGAGGATATATACTTTTTGACTGGTCTCTCTAGAAGAGCTGAACCAATCAATTTCTGGACATTTACTTCTAGGCCTCACAATATATCAGAATTGATAGGACTCTATTGTGAGGCGGGTACAGATTGATCAAGCTCGTAGGTGCCAATCAACAAGATCACCGATTTATCATTGCAGGCGATTGTGTTACTTATTGGGAAGATGACTGGTTCTGCAACTCTATATCAGGCGTCCTGTGGACAGATGAACTGTGCAGTCCAGTTTTTAAATGCACATATATTTGAATGGAGCACCACACTGTTAGATTTTATGAAGAGGCAACTGATAGATTGTCAGTTGCGAACGTAGAGGAACTTCGGGTTCGGGACAATTCATGTTCTTTCTTCTTTGAAAGAGTTCCTAGTTTCAGTCCTCGAGTGGTGGTATGAGGACATCAAGCCTCTCTTCTTGCGGTTTACATATGGGCAACATTGTTGCCACGACAGGGTGGTGGAAGGACTAATGAGTCCTTCGATGATGAATTTTTTTCTTGGTTGTCACGACAGATCCCAGTCATAGAGGATTATCCTTATGCTGCGATTGATTTCTCGAGAGATCCCGAGATCCATGTACCTCTAGGTGAAGAGCAAGGCAAGATGGGTAAGTTTGCATCATTTTTTTTTTTTTTGTGAAACATATATAATTTTTTATGTTGTTTATATATATCATTTTTTTGAAACCAGAGTATTTGACAGATATGTGTCTATTGTGTGCAGATGTGGGACCAGTACGACCTACAGATTATGCGAGGAACAGGCATCGTCCTCAGCCAAGGGTCGCACCTTCCGCCGCAGGGGGACCAACAACAACAGGAGAGCTTCTAGCCGGTGAGGCTGAGAGGGTTTTGAGATGAGTTGAGTGAAATTTTACCTCGCTCACTCACACCATCCCCATGGAAGAGATTGAGGATTTTCCACCATCTATGCAACCTCATGTAGTGGGGGAACCACGGATGTGGGTCTGACTGTTCTGGTGTTTGGAAAATGTTGTTGATTATTACAACAGGGCTCATAGGCCCTGACCTTAGTTAGTCTAGACTTTTCACGTGCCGAGAGCTCTACTTGTATATATGTTTTGAGGGCATAAGCCCCATAACTCGTTACTGGTCATATTTTTTGAGGCGCTTACGTCCACCTATATACTCTGATGATTATGATATTATATATGGATTTTTATGTCTTTTTGTGTCTTATGGATTATATTTTCCTTTAAAAATGTATTTACATGTTTATGTGTATGCATTTTTATATGTGTGCGAGATGACAGTCTAAAATTTGATTATCTAGAGTATCTGTAACTTGGTTTAATCTCCTAGGAACATGAAAATATGTAATATAATCGAAGCTTCATTCTAAGAGACATACCCTAAGGAATCATCGATATAAAGGGGGATCATGAACACGGTAGACTCTATTTAACTGAGGCACAACCAACTGAGTGTCTAAATAGATCCAGAGATGAGAGATACCAAATGACAGGGTGTCACGAAGAAACTCAATAACTGCATTGTACTCAGCGACATTGTTTGTGGTGTCACCTAAACATATACCTCCTGAAGATAATAACTAGCCCCGAGGTGTAAAAATTACCCAAGATGCAGAGGCAAGCTTCCGAGTGTGTCGGCTAGTACCATATGTGTACTCAATGAACACCTCCAATTCACTTGACATCTGCCACAGTGACAAAAGATAACATCAAAAATGACACATCCATAATACTAAAAGAAACCAGAAAGTAATAGTACAAAGATTATACATATGTTACAAAAAGTTACCCAAGGTGACCTACCTATGAGTAATACTTCTTGAGGTAGAGCCCATTTCTAGGCTCCGCCAAATAATTTCCCTCAAAGTCAACCAGATGATAAGCGCCCTTTTTTAGAACCTCTTTTATGATGAANTGGTCATAGACCAGGACAAGGTCACCTTCAGAGAAAATCCGAGGACGAATGGACCAATCATACTGACACTTGAATTTTTGTTTGTGAGCCTTGTTGTCCAAGGTCACATCAGGACATTGCTCATTGAGTCGCTCAAGATATAATACCCATTCTCCAAGTGGAGAAGTGTCTGGCAGTAACTGTACTGCCAATTTTAGGGACAAGATCTGACATTCTATAGGCAAGGCTTCTTCCAACCCATAAATGAGTTGAAAAGGTGAGAACTAGTTGTAGTCTTAATAGATGTTCGGTAAGCCCATAATGTCGAGTATAACATCAAATGCCAATTTGACTTGGCTGAGTTGATCATTCGCTTTAGGATGGTCTTAAGAGATTTATTTACATCTTCCATCTGACCATTTGCTTGGGGGAAATAGGGTGACAAATGTTCTTGCCGCAATCCAAGCTTTGATGTTAATTCAGTCATCATTTGGTTCTGAAAGTGACTGCCATGGTTAGTGACAATATCTCTCGGAACGCCGAACCTTGCAATTATCTGGTTGAACAAAAAGAGAATTGTAGTCTCTCCATCATCTTTAAACATTGGCATAGCTTTGACCCACTTCATAAAGTAGTCTATGGCTACAATGATATAACGATGCCCCCTTGCTGAAGGAGGGTTGCATGTAGTGCAATCAATTCCCCACTTGGTGATGGGAGCAACTATGATGACAAGAAACATGGGAGCGGGATGTGCCCTCATCTTCCGAGAGAAGATCTGACACGAGTGGCACTTATTGACCGATTCGATACAATCTTTGATTAGTGTCGGCCAGAAGTAACCGGCTCGTAAAATATTTTGGGTTGTTGCCAACCCAAACAAATGATCGCCACATGCTCCAGTATGGCAATCATTAAGCACGAGTTCCGCTTCTTCATGAGTGAGGCATTGACAAAGAACACAATCTACCCCTCGACGATAGAGAGTGTCCTCGAGGATGAGATAATTCTTGGCTTGATGACATATACGACGACGTTCATCACGAGAAGCAGAGGTGGGGCACTTCAAAGTTTGGAGATAGACTAGAATATCTCCATACTAGGGGTTCAAAGATGCTATCAAAAACATATCTCCTTGAATAGGCGATTCTTTGGGCACAACATCACCTAACTCGACTGGAAGTTCCGAAATAAGTTCTGGGAAGGCCAATGACTTTTTGGATTTCACCGAAATGAAATCTAAGTCAAATTCTTGGAAGACGACTATCCATCTACTGATCTTTCCGCCTATTACCCATCATGTCAACATGTATTGAAACAGATTCACAACGACAATGAGGGTGGTCTTGCGAAATAGAACATAATGATGGAACCATTGAACAACATGGACTACTGCCAATGCAAGTTTTTCGATATGAGAATAATTGAGTTCCAGTTCGATGAGGCCTCGACTCAGGTAATAGATCACATATTCTGAGAGAAAATCATCTTCCTGAACTAAGACCATGTCGATTGTTGACTCTTCTGCAACCAAGTATAATAATAAATCTTTGTTATAGTTGGGTGGCCGAAGTAGAGGGGTAGTTGTGAGGGCATGTTTTAACACTTCGAAGGAGTGTTGAGCAGCATCATCCCAATGAAAAGGAACGTCTTTCTTCAGTAAGCGCATAAATCCCTTCACGATCTTAGCATAGTTGTCGATGAAACGCCTCAAAAAGTTTGCCTTGCCCTATAGACTCTAAAGTTGAAGGATTGTGCATGGGGGAGGCAACTGAACTATTGCCTCAACCTTCATAGGATTGACCATGATCCCTGTTGTTGACACTATGAAACCTAACAAACATCTTGATGGTATGCATAAGGTGCATTTGTTTGGATTCAAGCGAATCCGGAAGTAGCAACATCGCTCAAAGATAAGTCGGAGGTGCATGGGATGATCCATTCTCTTGTGAGATCAAGATGCTAAATCATCTAAATAGGCCTCGACTATATGCTTGAGATCATGGAA
>ML781990.1:35598-59720 GCA_009831015.1 Picea engelmannii
AAAAGAAAAATTAGTGGGCTCAATGGTTACCCCTAGCTGAATGGTGGTACAACACTTCATACCATACAGCTACACGCATGACTCCTTTTGAAGCGATATATGGACAGAAGCCACCCTCAGTTCTCTCATACTTACCGGGTGCCTCGAAGGTTCAGGCGGTTGACCTAACACTTACAGCTTGAGAAGCCATTCTTTGTACCCTCAAAGAGAATTTGTTCATGGCACAGAATCGCATGAAGCAACAAGCAGATCAAGGTCGCTCTGAACGTCAATTTGCAGAAGGGGATCAAGGGTTTCTTTGACTGAAACCTTACAAGCAAACTTCCCTCAAGGCCGAGCATTGTCAGAAGCTAGCACCCAAATTCTATGGTCCTTATACCGTGCTCAAGCATGTGGGACAAGTCGCCTATCAGTTAGCTTTGCCCAGCCATTCGAAGCTACATTCTATTTTTCATGTTTCATGCTTAAAGAAGGTGATTGGAGCTAAGTGCCAAATTCAAACCAACCTTCCAGAGTTAGCTGAAGAAAGATCCATTTGGCTACAACCAAAAGCAGTTTTGGACCAGCGTGAGCATTGCCTATGTCAGAGAACCATCAAGGAAGTGCTCGTCCAGTGGAAAGATACAACTCCAGTAGACACCACTTGGGAACCAACTACCATTCTGTAGCAATTTCCTCATCTCAAGCCTTGAGGACAAGGTTGTTTTTAAGGGGGTGGACATGTTAGGGTCCTAGCCCGCACATAGGTAGAACAATATATTCGGATGTAATAAAGGTCAATATTAATAAGGCCTTTCAATAAAATAGAATAAGGCGGATGTAAGAAGACCTAATAGAAGCTTCTGCTTCTAGAAAGATCTTCTTCTAGATGCTTCTTTTTAGTATAAATAGGAGTCGAGGGTATGAGAACCCTAGCTTGAATATTATTGTAATAGAGCTCTGCTCAACTGGAGGTTTCCCCCTCGAAGAGGCCCGTGAACATTGCTTTCAGATTCAAAGTGCTATTTCTGTTGTTATTCTTATATCATTTTAGTGTTATTGTGGTGAATGTTCTAGTTATATTGTTGTTATTCTTCCATTACTAGCATTTTATTTTTGTTCTACATACATTTTATATCTGGTATATTACAACCCACAATCAATTGGATTGGCTACAACTTGTAAATAGATAAGTATTATTTATACTCGGTGTAATTGAATTAAAATGAATGGTTGGGTGCCTGTAATTGCATTATAAATGGGTATGCCTATTTAATGGGATGAACACTTTGTAAACCTTTGTGTTTATACAATTACAAAAGCAATTTGAAGTTTTGAATGAAAGTTAAGAGAGATAGAAAGAGTATATATTGTTGCTCTTTGCATGTGTCATTTACTGGCTATTGTCTCTTGTGGTGGATGATAATTGAGGAGATATGTTTGGATATGTAATTCATAGTTAATTTTCTATGCCTTATTGTCGTGGTTATTTAATCTTCAAGGACAAACCTTAAAGGAAGTCTGAACAAAGATCTTCAAACTCAGAGAAATAAGTAAGGGGTGTGGTATTATGCTCATGTATGTTTTAAATCATCTGTATAGTTCCTTGTCCTCTGTGAAATCTAAAATTAGTGGGAATGTAGAAATCTGTATAAGCGTGATGAGATTTATGCTCGTGGGGAAGTACCGAATCTCCATAAAAATCGGTTTTGTTGCTTTGTGCTCGACTTTACAATATAAAGACCTCTTATCATGAGCATGAAAACTAGAGATCGGGAGAAGAGACTCTGAGAACCGTTGATATCCCTACTTAAACTTGAAGAGAAACAGTGGTCGTCGATCAAAGGTGATTCAAATGGATCTAGGGAACATCAAAGAAGTTTCAAAAGTGACCCAAAACGTACAAAAGTGTCCTAGGAGGCTCTGAATGGCCTCAGTAGGTAGAGAAAGGGAAAAAAATCAAAGTTCCCAAAAATCAATTAAAATGATATGATCACAAAGAGCACGTCACAAGATTTCCAATGGCGCAAACGGATCGTCAAACGGAGTTACAGATCAAAAGTTATAAGCGATCAAAGTTTTGGTCAACCTAGTCCAGTGAGCGGGGATGAGTGAGCATCCGTATGGATGACTTCAACGTCTGTACAAACTACATGGCAAGTGCAGAGAGTGACATGTGTCATGATAACATCAACATGCCACATGAAAACACCAGAGGCTACCACGCGTCACTCGAATTTGGCCTTTTCAGGGTGCCACGTGGACCAGTGAAAAAGTGCCACATGGCACTCCCAGGTGATGCCACGTGGCACCACCCAGAAGGTGCCACGTGTCCAGCGTGATGTCAACGCATACTAGTGGATGAATAAATGGATGCCACATGGCCCAATAGGGAAGCACCACGTGGCACCCCCGAAATGCATAATATCAATCCGTGACCAAATATTTAAAAAAAAAAATATTAATAAACTACCAAATCTGGGGAGGTTCCACCATATTTGGCGGCTCATTCAACCGACTGCCATATTTAGTGACCGCCAACAATGTGCCATAATATTCTCTATATCTAGTGGCAGTTTCACCATATTCGTCACCAAATGTTACAGTCTCGCCAGTTTAGTGGTCGCCTGCCAGTTTTAGCGGAGCGCGCCAAATTGTATGCTAAAAAAAAGGGAGGACAGTGGGATTCGACCCCGAGACCTCCACCAACCAAGTTCTAAACTTAGCTTTGCCAACCAACACACCAACATATTCATTTATCATTTAACCGCCCATAAATTGTATAATAAGGGGCCTCCGATTCTGAGTTCGGGGGCAACGTGTGCATTTAGAGCAGAACACACCAGCGCATGGAGCACTGAGCACGTCCATACACCCTGGTATGACCTGTACGGATTTTTCTCTTGGGCCTGAAAGTGCCTGACTCAGATTCAGGCACGGAGACAGTCATTTTGAGGTAAAATGACGCCACGAGCACAATTGTGGTGTTAGTTTTCTTAAATGAACAAAACTTCGGTAGCTTGATTCCAGAATGAGTCATTTATTGCAAATGCAGTGGCACGGTAACCGAGGCATAGGTGTCTCTTGGGCCTGAAAGTGTCTGAATCGGATGGAGACGATTTGACAATCATTTTTGGTTAATTCGATGGCGTGAATTCAATGACGAGGTATGTTTTTGTAGCAGAGCTTCCGATCAACAAGCTAAGTGCTGGAGAAGCCAATGTAAGCATGCTTTTTATTATGTTGTTTTGTCATTAAATGTTGCAACATAGCATGCGTGTTTTAGGTATGAAGGAGAAGAGAGAGGCTGCAACAAGGCAACAAGATCAACTTATTCCTTCTGTCTATTTGTTTATTATCTTCTTTCACATCAAATCAATTAGTTATATGTGATAGAGAAATTGTGGCACTTGCATGACAAGTGGCCAATGAAGCAGTTCTGATTCTCGTGGGTTTCAAGATCTTTTGTATGGGCTGCATATTTATGTTTTGGATCTGAGCAGTAGATCTAAGGATTTTGATGGCTCCATGTTGATGGGGGTCATATTTCATTCTTCATCTTTTTATGTATTGATTATGTGGGGATGATGTCCATGTCAGCATCATGGATGCCTCATGAGTAGAACTTGTGAAGTTGATACATTCCTAATCACATATGATCTCTTGTCGTTGTCACCGAAGAGGGACTTTGGCCTTACAAATTGTAAAGGAGAGACATCATTACATCGAGAAGAATAAAGCAGTCAGGATTTGGAGCATGACCTAGAGAGGTAGCCCACTGCAAGGGTGAACTCCGTTATCAAGTGAAGTGTCTTATCCATCATGTGTATTATGTTCTTATGTTGTTTTTCCATGAATTTCCGCACATAGGATGTTAAAAGCAAGCATGACATATTGCACATAAGGAAGACGAAATAGGTTTTCATTCACTTCCAATTCAAGCACATAGACTTCAACTTTACCTTTAATTACAAATCGCTCAAGTAAAACGATCTATTATTGACCCTTTTGAAGGAATGACAGAAACAATCAATTATTGGAAACTTATTTCTCTCGGGTTCAGATCAAAAGGGGAGGATAACCCCAAGCCATCCGATCGTTGCCAAGGAGCCAAAAAATGGAGGTAAATCCCTAGTTAACTGGGTCATTGAATACCCGGAGTACCAGAAGGTTGACGTCAAAGGACATATATATATCCTAGTACTGGTTGATAGCTAATTAGACCAATGCTCGACCTTTAGTGTCTCTTAAGAAAATATCTGTCAACTATAGGGTCTCAGATCCAATGATGATTCTAGTGTTCTATTCATGCTTTCAATAAGACTGAGGGTTAGAACCCTGGTCTAACTCACAAGGGCAAAAGAAATTTAATGGGTAAGACCCGAGGGCTTATCCCCTTGTATATGACCTGGACTTATGACCGAGTGCTAACCAAATTAAGTGCTAACTTATGGATTTCCGCCCTCTCAAATTGACAGATGTGTTTTAATCAAGTGAGGAGACGAACGATCCTCGTTCTCTCGCTACTCCAACAAAAGGGTTGTTAACGACTCCATGAAACACGAATTAATCTAGGAATGACATGTATCTTGATTGATCAATGCCCAAGATTTATTCGTATTTTCATTTTACAATTAATGCCCAAGAAAATTCAAGCACAAGATGGCTTCTCCACTGTAGATCCTCCACTCTAGTCCCAACCCGATGATGTAAACTTGATATCCTCACTCAATCAACGAAGAATGAGGATCGTTGATCTGAGTATGATCAACAATCAATGATTTTATTTGATATATTTCTATCCTCTCATAGAGAAAAATCCAATGCTTCCACTCCAGATTCAACAATCGTATATGGAGGTTCCTGTAGAACACAAAATTCACTACAATTTTCTATATAATCAAAGGATTTACTTAACAAGGTATTTGATCCACTGTTGGAGGAGTAATCTAATATTATTCACACCAAAATTATTCTAAGAAACATTGAGACATGTGTATTATAGATAAAATCAAATCTGATTTCAATTATTCAATATCAGAACTTGAAATGAAATTGTCTCAAAGTTCCCCTGACACACAAACCCTCACAATCTCCAACTTACCTATTAAGAAAAAATTACACAATTTGATATAGCTCAATGAACTCTCTTTTAGATCTAACAACCATATCCTAAATAAATGTCAACAATCCCCAAATCACTCACTCGGTTCTAAAAACTAGGAACATAATCACACCTATCACAACTAAGTTCTATCTAGATTCCTTCTAGAGGCTCCTCGAACTAATTATTACAATAAAAGTAAAAATTCAGGGAACCAACCCCCTTTAGTAAATGGTTTGACCCTCTTAGGATTAGATTCGTGAATTTTCTTTGATGCTCCTATGTCAGACTCACGTGGAACATAAATGTTCATGGACACTTATCCATGAGGTCTTGAAGTTTCTTTCTATGCTTCTGGATCTCTACAAAATTCATCCAGGTTGCATATTTCACATGAATATCTTTCCATTTGACTAAGTACTCATAATAATCCTTCTTCCTAGTCTTCTTACCAATTTTTGGATCAAGAATTCTTTCCATCTGCAACTTCTTGGTTGTAGGTAGTTGCTTCATCCACTGAACATCTTCACTGCCATCCCCATCTTTTTCTTCATATTCTCTATAATATTGGAGATATTCCAATATCCCGTGGCAACTCTAATTCATAAGCATTGCTTGAAAATTTCCTTAGGATCTTACAAGGTCTTATTTTCTTCAACTTCAGTTTGTTATATTCTCCTCTTGGGAATATCTCCTTTCTCATATGTGTGAATACTTGGTCTCCAACTTCAAAGTTAACTTCTCTTATTTTCTGATCTTCCCTCTGCTTATACCTCTGACTGTTGTCTTGTAGTTTCTCCTTAACTTGTTCATGCAATCTCTGCATGTCTGCAGCAAAATATTTTGCATATGCACTCCTTAGTTCTACTTTTCCCAAATTTATGCATTCAGAAACACCTCTTGGATGCATTCCATACACTACTTCGAACAAAATCTGTCCTGTACTCCTATTAGGTGAGTCATTATAAGAAAATTCAGCTTGTGGTAAAACTTGATCCCACCAATTTTTGTGTTCATAAAATAGACTCCTCAGCAAGTTACCCAAACTTTTGTTTACTACTTCATTCTTCCCATCAGTCCAAGGGTGATAGGATGAACTAAATGCTAAATTTGGTCCAAGCTTTCTCCACAAGGTTCTCCAAAAATGTCCAATAAATTTAGTTTCTCTATTTGAAACTATATTTCTTGGAAATCCATGCAATCTCACAATCTCCTTAAAGAACAAGTTTGTTATGTGTGTCGCATCACTAGTCTTGTAAAAGGGTATAAAGTGTGCCTTCTTAGAATATCTATCAACAACTACAAAGATTGAATCACTTCCCCTTTGTGTTCTGGGTAAACCTAAAACAAAGTCCATGCTTATGGCATCCCATGGTCTGTCTAGTATAAGAAATGGTTGATACAAACTTGTATTATGTTGCTTTTGTTTGGCATACTGGAAAATTTTGTACCTGTCAACAAATCTCTCCACATCAGACCTCATACTTGGCCAGAAATAAGAATAATTTAATTAGGAAAACGTATTGTCATGGCCAAAATGACCAGCTAATTCTCCACTATGATTTTCTTTCAACAAGTTGTCTCTCATTGAGAATTTCAGAATACAAAGTTGACTTCCTTTGAACAACAATCCCTCATGTATCATGTACTTCATCCAATGACTCATATCTCTCATCATTGGATTGTTACATGCTTCATAGGCTACTTTAAAGTCTTGATATTCTTTGTACATCTCTTTAATATGCTCAAATCCCAATGTTCTTACTTGAAATTCCTGCAAAATTAAACATCTCATACTCAAAGAATTTGCAACCTTGTTAGCATTCCCACGAATATGCTTAATAACAAAAGTAAAATTATGCATGAATTCTACCCTTTTGGCATGTTTTTTATTTAATTTCTCATGCTTGGTTATTAATTGCAAAGCATGGTTATCACAATATAAGATGAATTCTTTAGGCATAAGGTAATGCCTCCACTTCTTCAAGGCTTGTATGATTGCATAAAACTCTTTGTCATAAGTTTAATATTTCTCCTTGGCATCATTCAACTTCTCACTGAAATAAGAAACATGTTTATCTTCTTGAATCAGGACAACACCAATTACTACCCCACTTGCATCACATCTGGCTTGAAATGGCTTTTGAAAATCAGGTAAAATTAAAACTGGTTTTTCTATAATCTTCTCCTTTAACAATCTGAATAATTTTTCATCTTCTCTTGTCCAATTAAAAGACTGATGTTCCTTCCTTATAGTATCTACTATAGGAGTACAAATACTACTGAAATTTCTGATAATTTTTTTTGTAAAAACTTGCTAACCCGTGAAAACTTCTTACCTCAAAAATGGACTGTGGATAAGGGCATTCTTTTATAGCCCTTACCTTCTCTAGATCCATCTTAAATCTCTCTTGAGAAATCACAAATCTCAAGTAAACGAGTTATGTCTTCGTAAAGGAACGCTTCTTCAGATTTATTAAAATATTTTCTTCATGTACCCTCTTCAGCACCAACTTCAAACATCTCAAATGCTCTTCTTTAGTTCTATTGTAAACAAGGATGTCATATAAATAAACAATTACAAAATTTCCAATGAAATCCTTAAGCACCTCATTCATTAATCTCATGAATGTGTTGGGAGCATTTTTCAAGAAAAAAGGCATGACAAGCCATTCATACAATCCCTCATTTATCTTGAAGATTGTCTTCCACTCATCTCCCTCTCTCATCCTTATCCGATGATAACCACTCTTCAAGTCTATCTTAGAAAAATAATTTTATCCACTTAAACAATCCATTAAATCATCCATTCTAGGCAAGGGAAATATGTACCTGATTGTTATCTTGTTGATTTCTCTGGAGTCTGTACACATCCTCCAGCCACCATCCCTATTTGGAATTAACACACTAGGTACTGCACAAGGACTTAAACTCTCCTCGACCAAACCTTTGTCCAGTAGCTCCTGGAATTGCTTTCTGATTTCTTCATTTTCTCTTGGTGTCAACCTGTATGTATCTTTGTTTGGAAAACTAGCTCCTAGGATTAGATCAATATTATGACTAATGCTTATAATAGGAGGCAAAGTATCACGCAATTCATCAACTACTATATCAACAAATGCATCTAACAATGCCTAAACTTCAATAGGTAAATCATTTATAGCGGTGCTAGTGAGAATTACTTTGGACTTACTAACAAAAACAAACAACATTTCTTCTTCCTTCTTGACCTCCTACAAAAGTTCCTCCCCACTCATGAGTACTACACATGGACTAGCTTCCTTCTCAGTTCCTTCATCCTTCAGTGGTAACAACACATGTTTGTGTCCATTCTTCTCAATGGTGCATGCATTCTTTCTCCCACCATGTATTTCTTTCCTAACATATTTCCATGGTCTCCCTGACAAAATATGACAAACATCCATGGGCATAACATCACACAAAATTTCATCCTTATAACTACCAATTTGAATTTCTACTTCGCATTGTTCACTTACCAAAATTTGATGTCCCTTTTGCAACCAAGATACCTTGTATGGAGTAGGTTGTGCCACTTTGTGTACTCCTAATTTCTCCACCATTTATGTAGAAACCAAATTATTTGCACTGCCACTATCAATGACCACTTTGCATATTTTCCCTCTTGATTTGCATGTGGTTCTGAACAAGTTCTTTCTTTGTGCTGGTTCATGGATTTATTTATTTTCTTTTATTAAAACCATCTTTAGCATCAGTGCTTCTCCAATCTTAGGAGTCTCCTCCTTCAATATTGGTTATGTTGTATTTTCTTGAGATTTTGCAATGTGAGATCCTCTGGTATTTGTTGATTTTTTTTCAGGACAGTCCCAAGACATATGCCATTTTTTTCCACAGATATAGCATCTAATCTCTCTACATCTGCCTCTACCTCTTGAGAAGAATCTTCTTCCCCTGGATTATCCTTCCCTTGGTAATTGACTACTAGAGTTTCTTTCTTCTTCTTTTGTATTATGAAATCTCCCCCTGGATGATCCTTTTCCTCTGGATTGAATTCTTCCTCTGGTTCGTTGAGTCTATTTCCTGGCCAATTTCTCTTATGCTTTCAAGGCTACTTGATAAACATCTTCCATAGTTCTCAAAGTTAGTAGATTGATTTCATCCTATATTTCATAACTTATTCCATTGATATACTTGGCAACGTTCTTAGCATCATCTTCTACATGACTTGCACTTATGTTTAGTCTGTAGAACTCTTCAGTATAATCCTTCATTGGCATACCTTTTTTCTCAAATTATGTAATTTCCTTAACAGATTCAATTGATAGTCCTTTGGCATGAATTTGGCATTAAAATTGGTTACCATTCTATCCCAGCTCTTAATCTCAACTTTTCCTTTCCTTCTTCCATCAGCCTGTAACTCATCCAACCATAAGGTTGCATGTCCTTTAATCATAGTTACAACATGCCTGACTCTCTTCTCTTCATATATGTCCTCATAATCAAAATACTTGTCCATTTCATTGATCCAATCAAGCAATTCCTCAACATTTAAGTTTCCCTCATACATTGGAACTTCCATTTTAGGTCTGGCTCCTACCTTTGTAACCAACCTTGGAAATTTATCCTCAGTTTTTTCACCTCCTATTCTCCTCCTTCACTAGATATTATGTCTTCAGACTCACTGACATCTCCTGTGTCAGGTTCTCTCCTTTGAGTTGCTTCCATGGCTTCCATCCTAACCTGAACGTACTCTCCTTAGTTGATTCTACAACTCTATAATAAGAAAATTTGTTGGCATACCTATCCTCTTGGGAGGCATTGCTACTGAAGATAATGATCAAGAGGCTCTGATATCACTTGATAGATAATTGGACCAATGCCCGAACTTTAGTGTCTCTTGAGAAAAGATCTGCCAGATACAAGGTCTCGGATTCAATGGTGATTTTGGTTTTCTATTCAATATTTCAATAAGACTGAGGGTTCAAACCTTGATCTAACTCAAATTAGAGAGGAAATTTTAACATGAAAGACCCGAGGGATTATCCCCTTGTATATGACCTAGACTTGCAACCGACTGCTAACCAAATTATGTGCTAACTTATGGCTTTCCATCCTATCAAATTGTCTGATGTGTTTTAATCAAGCGAGGAGACGAATGGTCCTCTTTTTCTCGCTACTCCAACAAAAGGGTTGTTAATGACTCCATGAAACGTGAATTAATCCAGGAATGAAACGTATCTTGATTGATCAATTCCCAATATTTATTCGCATTTGGATTTTCCAATTAACACCCAAGCAAATTCAAGCACAAGATGGCTTCTCCACTATAGATCCTCCACTCTAGTCCCAACCTAATGGTGTAAAATTGATATCCTCATTCAATCAACGAAGAATTAGGATCGTTGATCTGAGTATGATCAACAATCAGTGATTTTATTTGATCTATTTCTATCCTCTTGTAGAGAAAAATCTAATGCTTCCAATGCTTCCACTCCATATTCGACATTCTTATATTGAGGTTTATATAGAACACGAAATTCACTACAATTTTATGTATAATCAAAGGATTTACTTAATAGGGTATTTGATCCACTTCTAGAGGAGTAATCTAATATTATTCACATCAAAAATACTCTAAGAAACATTGAGACATGTGTGTTGTAGATAAAATCAACTCTGATTTCAATTATTCAATATTAGAACTTGAAATGAAACTGTCTCAAAGTAATGGAACCAACCCCCTTTAGTAAATGGTTTGACCCTCTTAGGGTCAAATTCATGAATTTTCTTTGATGCTCCTGCATCACTGGTGGAGCAAGGTTCCAACACCCGGTTCCATCCATTATACACTTATAAATGAAGGAGAGTGAGGGTGACATCATAATGACGTGTCGTGCTAGCACAATGGTCAAAATGTCATAAAGAATGACACACTATCGACATATGATTCGTGAGGGTTGAGTGTGGGATCCTATCGGGCTTAAGCCTTCAAATTGATGCCTTAAATTTCTAGCCATAAAATATAAGGGTCGAGTGATCTCGATCATTGATATTTCTTAGTAATCTCAAGAGGGAGTCATCACCCCCGTGTAACCGGAGTAACCAGACCATCATAGTTCCTAGGAGCTAACCCTTTTACCTTTTCTTCCATGTCTCTTGTTTACCAATTGAGGCTAGGTTCTGGGAAGGGTTCCAAGATTTCCCTTTGCACTAGTGTAAGTAGAAGGAGGTTAGGACACATGTCAATGATGTAAGCATGAAAAAGATGAACCACATGTCATCTAGTTCAATCCAATAATAGGAGGACAAGTGTCAACGCCCGAGTGGGGAGGAGCCTTATGACCCGTGATAATGTGTAGTGCCATTTCATCCCACGTGTCGCACTGTGGTTGGCCCATGTAGTAAAACAATATGTGCTATGTGTCTAGGATGTTCAAAGTTCCACACAAACTAGAGGATGTGATGACGTTTCGTGCCACATCAGGACCACGTGTCTAGGTGCTAAATTGATCATCGAATTAGGATTTTGAGGTGCGATTGCATATGATTTAACCCAGGGTCCCAGTGCCTGATGGGGAGAGATGTCGATGTAATGTTGTGCCCGGTGGGGTGAGGCGCCCAGTGAAGTGAATTGCCCAGTATGGCTAGGAGTTTGATTCCCAATGGAGTAATGTTCTTAGTTGGGGTATAGTCACGGGGACTGAACCACTAGATCACTAATAACCGGAGGACCTTTGGTTGTGTTAGTGTGGGGATCCATGGGATCTCGGTGTCCAGTTGGGCATGGAACCATTACGTCGTCGGTTGTGTACATGTCCATTACCCAATGGTTGGGGTGTGCCAAATTGGAGGGAGACATGTCCCTCAACGTTATTTCACATCATATGGTACAGGTGATGTGGAGCCACATGGTTTCCAAGTGGAGGTAGGTGAATGAAGGCTCCAAAAATTAAAAGGGTCATAACTTTTGATCACAAGCTCGGTTTTGAGCATGATGATAGTCGTTGAAAATATCTTGATGAGAAGATTCCATTTATGGAATCTATTCAAGAAAGGAGTTAAGGTGAGGAAGAGGAAAGTTTGACACCCCACCAACCTAAGGAAGGGTTAGGGGGTTGGGTGTGTTACACAATGGTATTCGAGGAAAGATTCAAACACTAGGCCTAGATGGGCTAGAGAACAATCACTTGACTAGTATACCAAGGCCAAAAAGAGCTTATTGAGAAATTGTTCTCTACATTAAAAAATATTAAATCTTAACTGCAGAAGATTCTTGAAATGAAAGACTGTAGATTCTTTTAGAAATTTGCACAACATAAAATAAATCATGTTGATTTGAAGCATAATAATTATACTTTTGTTTTTCTAGAAATGATAGATACTCTTGCAAGAACTTGAATATACTGACATGCATTGATAGCTAAATCTCAATGTAAATGGAAAGAGAATAAAAATCAAGTTACATGGTTGCATGAGTCCAGAAAATTGATTAGTTGGGTTGTTCTAATTAAGTTGCAATGTTGTTTATTTGCTTGGGTAGACAAAGCCTCTTGCATTTATGATAGTTGTTTATACAAGGGATAAGACCTTTATGGAAAAATCCTTGTGGTTAAGAGGAATTGAGTATAGGTTCATAAATCCTTGGCAGTGATAATTGTTGCTTAAACAAAAGACTAATCCCTATATGAATAACTACTCGTGCTTAGAGGAATGATGGAAAACTTGTCAAGGTCAGTTTATTTGACCCATAATGAAAGAGACTTGTTGTTGATCTCCCCATTTAAGCATAAGTAAATGAAGCAGGTAATGTTGTTTTTTATTGGAATTGATAGGTTCCAAGGATGAATGGGGTGCTTATTAAGAACCCTCAACATTATAAGGTGGATATGTGGCCAATGCATACAACAATAAGAGAGCATGTGTCTAAGATGCATATAGACTTAGAGAATTCTATTGTTACCTACAAAATATAGTGTGTTGATGGGTCATTTTGGGTTATTAAGGATTCGATAACAACAAGAAAAGTTAACAGTGTGAAAGAGAATGATGATGATACTATTTCTTACAACGTTACAAAGATAAGGAAAAGGATTAGTAAGGTGTTGATCTAGAGTCTGGTAAATGGATTTCTTAGGCATTCCTAGAAGATCACTAGATCAGATAACCTCTAGAGAAGGATGGTAGCCATGATGGTTGATGGTAGAAATAATTTGAGGCATGAAGAGAAATAGGTATGGATACTTGCTATACCCTAGGTAATGTTGTAACTATCTATTTTTTACTTTATGATTTGTGGAATGATTTTATAGCAGATGGGAAAGAGTGATCTCTTACTGGTTGTTTCCATATAAAGAGGGAAACATAATTATGATTATGTTTGTGATACTATTCATTTGAATGTCTATAAGTTCTCATCAGAGAAGGTTGATGTTAGATTAAAAATACCAATGTATATGAATTCCATGAAGAAGGTGCAAGCACCAAACTTGCATGTTGATATCTATCTATCTATATATATGTGTGTGTGTGTGTGTGTGTGCATGGATTGCATGTGTTATAGGGTTGTGTGATATGGATGCAAGTATGATAAGTAGAGTGTGAAGCAAGAATAGTGCTTTCCATGTTTTGGGCAACACTGTTGACTATTCAGTTGACTCTGTTTTGAATCATTTGTTGGTTTGTTTGAATACTAGCTTGAGGGGATTGTACTGCATTCCTCAAAAAGAGATAGTGTGAAATGTTGAAAAAGTAATGAGCAAGAATGCTTTGTTATTATGAAAACGAGGCAATATGATTATGCCTTTGGACATTGCATGTCAATTATTTTGAGCAATCATGAGTTGAATGATTGTAAATAGAAGAGCAGATAGAATAAGAAAGTGTGCTAACAATAAGCACATGCATACTATGTTGATGTTGTAACACCCCTGTTTCCCCAGCTTGTAATTAATCATTAATTATGATTACCATGCTATGGCATGTGTACAATGTAAATGTATTATTGTTTATATTTCCAATGATTAACTATGGGGGTGAAGCCTTGAAGTATTGGCCATGATATCACTAGAGGAAAAAGAGTGAGGAAACTGTGGAGAGGTTTCATTATGTCAAAATGACCCAAATTTCTCCTTGTTGAAATAATAAGCCTCATCCTGATCCCAAGGAGAAATCAGTTAAGAAGAAAAGGAGTGGTGGTTGAACAATCAAATACCCCAATGAATGGAAGCATGGAGGGTCTGTTTAGAGAGACAGAAAACTATTAGTCCAAATTACCACATAGGGAATTTTTTCTTGCAATCCCAGACTGATCCGATTTTCCTTCTGATAGGAGGAATTGGACAAGTCTAGAACCTTTCTGAGGAGAAGAAAGGCGTGCAAGAACACACGTGAAAGTAGAGAAACAAAGAGACCAATCCCATAGGGGGAATGTGACCAGGGATATGCAGAGAGAAAGAGGAAGAGTGCGTGAGGCTCTCCAATTGAGAAGAAGAACTAGAAACTTGATAAGTTGTTCTAGTTACTGGAGAGAAAAAGAGAGAGGATCTCGAAGAATTTGCAGAGAACATGACCTGAGCATAAGGTCGCGATCTTGATGTTGAGGGAGCATTAGATAAACCTCTCAGAGGCTGTGACATAAAGAGAGAGTCTCTGAGAAACTGCAAAATGTTCCCTAGTGATATCATGGCTTGGCACGGAGGTGGCCAGAGTGATAAGACTGAATTCCTTTGAGCCTATGGTTGGGTGTAAAGGTGAACACCCATACTCAGTTGGTCGGTGATCGACTATAATAGATAAGTATTTCGTTTACCCTGTGCACTTGGATTGAAATGCATGATTTGCATGCCTGTAATTGTGATTAATTGTGCTTCGCTTGAAATTAATGATTATAATGCCTAACTCATATTATGTAAGCCATTGCATTTGTATGGGTGTAATATGACAACTTTAGCCTTCAGGCTGGTTCGAAAATAACCCTCCCTATTTTACAACTTAAGTTCTGTGAATTGGAGGGAGTTCCCTTCAAACCATATGTCCAAGTCACCATGGGCTCATGCCCACGACCCTAATCCAAATCTTGTCTAAGAGTTAAAGAGTGTAGCCTTTGGAGCTTGAAAAAGTTCCATAGGACTAGGTCCATGGAACCCTTCTCTACACTAAAAAAGGAGCTAAGTGTTTCAGGACTCTGGGGCGAATGAACATTGCACGTCCAATTGTGTCAAAGGAAACCCGTAGGACCGATAACTTGAAGGATGACCGACGATCGACGATCAGTTACTTGTAATCGTGGGATTTTCCCCCTTTCTAAACCCTAATCATCTTCTTAGTCACGAAGTAACGTGAGCCATATATCTGAGGGTATTCAGGATATCCCCTGACATTTGGATCTATGTTGTGGTCAGTCCAACATTGACCGCTTCGAGAGAACAAAGGCGTTATAACACCAAAACCTCTGAATGTTAGAGTTGTGAAGTATTGTGGGCCGCTGATCTTCGGATCCTTAGGGATCCCTCTCAGTCGTCTAATCGCAGGGACACATGTATCACGTCGGGAGCACATGGGGATCCACGTGTCGAGCGATGGTGATGCCATGTGTGGCGGCTTTGTGGCAGAGAAAAGAGATGTTGATGACCCGAGGCATGTTCCACGTATCTTTCCAACGGATTTTGGGTTGATAGGTGACCCTTAGGAGTGGCCTAATACTGAGACCAAGGGAACCTTGAG
Source organism: Picea engelmannii (assembly GCA_009831015.1). Lineage (NCBI taxonomy): Eukaryota > Viridiplantae > Streptophyta > Pinopsida > Pinales > Pinaceae > Picea > Picea engelmannii. The sequence continues at coordinate 51,383 of ML781990.1, forward strand.
CTAGAGTTGTGAAATGTTGATCTGGGGACTCCATTGAGAACCCCTGCCAACCGCCCAATCCACCAATGGAAGGATTCACGTGTAGTACTTCGGTGAATTCCTACTTCGGGATAAAAGGAGTATTAAGTGGGTAGAACCCCCGAATGCCGAACACGTGAAGTAACGTGAGACATTGATCTGAGGGAAATAATAATCTTCCCTGACCGTTGGATCTACATCGTGGTCAATCCGGTGTTGACCACTCTGGGTGAAAAGGATTGTTAAGTGGAAGGAACCCCCAAACGCCAAACTCGCGAAGTGATGCAGACTACATATCCAGGGACACTTCGAGATCTCCCATGACCATTAGATCTAGACCATGGTCAACTTGATGCTGACCACTCTAGGAGAAAAGAGGAATTTTCACAGCGGATCCCCTGAATGCCGAAGTTACGAAGTAATGGAGGCCATAGATATCTGGATCTACATGGACACACCTTGAACATGAGATCTAAGGGGCGTTGTAACACTATCATTTCAGAGTGACATGGCACACTGATGTCACCAAGGGTGACATGGAACCACATTCAACGTGCCACGTGTCACCTTGATTCATGCTTTTTGTAGACCCTATGTTCCCATTAGAATGTGACACATGTCACCCATTGATGGAGCCACATGTCATCTTCACCTTGCCACATGTCATCCTGCCTGTCACATACTTACCTAGCCTAATAGTGGGCGGAGTACTCAGGACCCACCTATCCTTGCCTCTTTATTTAATGCACCATCACGTGTAAGGGTGGACCCTTTGGGAGTCCGAGAATTCAGAACTTCGGGGGTTTGGGGTGTAGTATTTTAAATAAGCCTAATGGGCTGAAGAATAGAGCCACGTGGAAATAATTCGGGATCCTTCGGGAGTTCAGGATTTCGGGACTCCGGAGGATATGTGCATAGAAAGAAAAAGGGGCATTCAACATCGAAGTGCCGAACTTTGAATTCTCGTAACCCTATATGTCAAACGAGGATGAAGTCCCGTCGATGGATTTAATGGTGGATGGATTTCCACCATAGATGTAGGAGTGCTAGGGAGCTCCAAGACTTCGGGGAACCTTGGGATAGTACGAATGAGATGGACCCACGTGGGCGCCATGTGGCCTTTGACCAATGAGGCTCACAGAACTTGGGAAGGGCATAAATTCCAATCTAGAGCACGGATTTGAGCATGGCGACAGTGGTTGGAAATCTCTTGATGAGCAAAAGGTGATGGAGACCCCCATAAGAGGATTCGAGATGATGGAGGAAAGCGAAATTTTGATGCCCCATCCCTAAAAATGTACTTAAGGGGTTGGGTGTGTTACAAATTGGTATCAGAGCGGGAAACAACACTTGGCCTGCTTGGGCTCACAGAAGAGTCAAGTGATTATATTTTCTTTCTTAGAAAACTTTAAGGGAGAGGGCACCCTGCCCTACCCTATCTAGCAAAGAATGATTCAAATACAGGCCTGGATGGGCCGAGGAAGAGTCATAATACTAGTTTACCAAGGCTAATATGAGTCTGTTGAGAGTATTACTGTCGTACGAAAATTAGCTGCATAAGTTCCTTGAGGAGAAGGGTGAAGATCAAAATTCAGTTGGGATTTTACCCAATGAGATTGAATCATGCTAGACTATGGCAGGAGAAACCTATCATCTCTTTCAGAAAATGATAGCCAGTCCTACAAAAGTGGGACTATGTCGAGGGGTTTAATGCTTGGTGCATGAAGATATGTTGAAATACATATTGCGAAGATAGAGTATGCATCTGACATGCATATATACTTATTATAGTCGATCATTGTTTGTAAAATATGGTGATGTCATAGATCATATGGTTAGTGATAATACAACTATGAAAGCATACGAAAAAGGTTGATGATGTTGAGTACATAGTGCCTTATGAGAATAAGGTAGAAGGATTAATGAAATGTTGATCCTGAATGAGGTAGAGGAAGTGTTGGGGCACTTCTATATGACCAATGGGTCAGGATAACATCCAAAAGAAGATGCTATCCATATAAGGTATGGCTTGGTATGTGAAAGTAGTAGTGAGAGGGAATCTATAAAATGATTCCCTTGATTGAAAGGTATGTTGATCAAGACCAGTTAGAATCTTGATAAGATGTCTTGTTGCCTTGGGCATTGTTGGAATTGCCCAGATGGTATTTTTGGGTTGTTGAATAACTTTATACTAGTTGAGGAGAAAATTCCTTCTTACTAGTTGTTGTCGTGTAGAAGGGGGAACATAGTTGTGACTATGCCTGATTAAACTTCCATGTGGATATCATGTGAATGACTGCAAGCTCTCAACAGGGAGAGAAACTTAGTGATGAGTATCTCTATGAGACTTTTGAAGGTGTTATCCGGATAATCCAAAGTTGGTGTCATTTTTGTCATCGACGTTTCGAATCCAAATTAGGATTCATCATCAGGACTAATCGTGAAATGAAAGCTTGTTGATCTTCATCAATTAATACTTTAAATAAAGGAAATTTTTTAATTTATAAGTTTTAACCTAGTCGGCTATCTATAAACCCAAATTTTAGAGTTAGACAAAAAATAAAATAAAAGTAAAATCAAATTTAATAAATTAATAAAACAATTGATAATGATTAATAATTATTACCTAAGTATGGATGATAATAATATATATATGTATATAAATCTAGGGTTTTTGAAAGAATGATTAGGAGGTTTTTAGTTATTTATTATTTTAGGGTTTAATCATAACTAATTATTAGAATGATTTAAATATGATTAATAGTGTTATTTATGATTAGGATACATAATATGATAAGGTTAGGATTTATAAGTATTGAAAACAAAAGTAAAATCAAATAAATTGATAAATCATAAGACGATAAATATCTGTCTAGGGAGGACAAGTCAAGGATGTCAAGTTGGAAAGCATGAAAAATGATATTATTGAGACATGAGAAACATGTGGTAAGTCATGGTCTCCCTATAATATGTTGTGTTGTGGAAGCACAAGCCAGAGGGAGGCCTCGACAGAGAAATTTTGAGGGATGCCTCGACTATAAGGCTCAATGAAGTCTTTATAACTCTTCTTGTGCGAGAAAGACTTGGCAAGGCAAGATGGATCGCCTGAGATATTGTATAACATAGACGGGGATGCCTGAGCCTGGGCCTAGAGGGTGAGGGAATCCAAGAAAGAGGATAATTTGATAATTATTATAAACTATTGATTAGGATCATGCAAACAATGGGTATGTCCAGGAAAAAAATAGTGAGCCAAGATAACAAGACAACCATGTGGATGTGAATCCACGAACTACACTGATAAGTATTGTGCTAGATTTTGAAATTTTCATCTTGAATTTTGCACAACAATAAAATGTTTCTGCATGAAATTTTGATTAATATGCTTGTTGTCCAAGATTATTGAAGGCAGGTGACGAAGGCCAAGAGTCTAGAAAGGACCTGACCAAGAAAGAGGATCAATATTTTTGAAGCAGCTAAATTATAAAGGAATGACAAGTGTTATTGAGAAAGAACACTGAGGATGTTGTTCCTTTTAAAGGGGGAGGGGATTGTAACACCCATGTTTCCACCAACTTGTAATTAATCATTAATTATGATTACCATGCTATGGCATGTATACAATGTAAATGTATTATTATGTATATTGCCAACGACTGACTCTGGGGGTGAATCCTTGAAGTACTGGCCATGATATCACTAGAGGAAAAAGAGTGAGGAAACTCTGGAGAGGTTTGATTATGTCAAAATGACCCAAATTTCTCCTTGTTGAAATAATAAGCCTCATCCTGATCCCAAGGAGAAATCAGTTAATAAGAAAAGGATTGGTGGTTGAACAATCAACTACCCCAATGGATGGAAGCATGGAGAGTCTTCTTGGGGAGACATAAAACTGTCAACCTGAAGTACCACAGAGGGCAATTTTTCCTGTAGGCCCAAACTAATCTAAGTTTCCTTATGACAAAAGGAACATGACAGGTCTAGAACCTTCCTCAGGAGGAGAAATGCATGCAAGAACACACACAGAATTAGAGAAGCGATTAGACCATGCCCATAGAGGGAATGCAACCGGGGATATGTAGAGAGAAAGAGGAAGAGCGTGGGATGCTCTCCAGCTGAGAAGAAGAACTGGAAGCTTCTATAGCTGTTTTGGTTACTTGATTGAACAAGAGAAAGGATCTTGAAGAATTTGCAGAGAAATGAACTGAGTAGAAGGTCGCAAGCTTGATGATGAGGGAGCATTTGATAAACCTTGTAGAGGATGTGACATAGAGAGAGAGTCTATGAGAAAATGAAAAAAATTTGCTAGTGATATCATGGTTTAGCACTAGGGGTGGCTAGAGTGCTAAGAATGAATGCCTTTGAGCCTATGGTTGGGTGGAAAGGTGAACACCCACAATTAACGGTGGATGGATTTCCACTATAGATGTAGGATCGCTAGGAAGCTCCAGGACTTCCAGGAACCTTGGGATAGTACGAATGAGATGGACCCACGTGGGCGCCACATGGCCTTTGATCAATGAGGCTCACAGAACTTCAAAAGGGCATAAATTCCAATCCAAAGCATGAATTTGAGCATGGCGACAGTGGTTGGAAATATCTTGATAAGCAGAAGGTGATGGAGACCCCGATAATAGGATTTGAGATGATGGAGGAAATAAAATTTTTGATTCCCCATCCCTAAAAAAGTACTTAAGGGGTTGGGTGTGTTACAAATTGGTATCAGAGTGAGCAACAACACTTGGCCTGCTTGGGCTCACAGAAGAGTCAAGTGATTATATTTTCTTTCATAGAAAACTTTAAGGGAGAGGACACCCTGCCCTACCCTATCTAGCAGAGAATGATTCAAACATAGGCCTGGATGGGTCGGGGGACAATCATAAGACTGGTTTACCAAGGCTAAGATGAGCATGTTGAGAGTATTATTTTCGTACGGAAATTATTTGCATAAGTTCCTTGAAAAGAAGGGTGCAGATTAAAATTCAGTTGGGATTTTACCCAACGAGATTGAATCATGCTAGAATGTGGCAGAAGAATCCTATCATCTCTTTCTTAAAATGATAAACAACCCTACAAAAGTGGGACTATGTTGAGGGATTTAATGCTTGGTGCACGGAGATATGATGAAATTCACATCGCAAAGATAAGGTATGCATATGACATGCATATATACTTATTATAGTCTGTCATTGAATGTAAAATATGGTGATGTCATAGATCATATGGTCAGTGATGATTTGACTATGGAAGTATAAGTAAAAGGTTGATGATATTGAGTACATAGTGCTCATGTGGCATAAGGTATGGAGGGATTTGGTAAGAATCCCCTTTGAAGTATTTTAATTTCTTACCGATATGCGAATAATTTTGAGTGGCTATTGAATGCCATTGCTACCCAAGTAGGGTAAGATTCAAGAAAGAAGAATTTGAATAATAGAGAGAGGGAGTCTATTCCAGTCAAAGATGAGTTATAATCCTTGCAAGAAAAATCATGAGTAAGGAGTACCATGGCTACAATGACCAATCTAGGGAGATTGGGAATGAAGGTGCTCATAGCTAGCACATTCCGTGGAATGCATTGAAAAAATGCATGTTTGCATGAGAGGGAAGACAATGGATTTCCCATTAAGGAAGGAGGACCTTACAATACTCTAATTGAATTGTATATATGTTAAAGAAAAGAGATTTTTTGGTGGCCATGAGTGTTGGAACCCTGGTTAATAATGAAGGAAGAATGCTTGGGTGCAATCAAAAGAAACTTTTAGTTTCATATGTGTTGATTTGGGATCGTGATTAGCCTGTAGCGGGAAGCATAGTCATGCTGTAAGAGTGAATGAGAATGATTAAAACTATGGTGAGGAGGTTGATTGAGCTCCAACACACCATGACAAGGTGCTTGTCATAAGTATGGAAAACTTGAACCCAATGTAAGAGTACATTGGGTATGGATGTGGCCATCAATATTGGCACACTGATTAAAGTCAATTGATATTTGAGTTGCGTTTGGAAAATTTGGTATGTTGAAAGGATGCATACGGAAATAATGATATTTCCTTTTTCTATATACCCTTGAATGGATGAAAATGACTTGGACTATTAGTATTCATAGTTTTGAAAATATAATGTGCATGAAAAATAACAATTTGTTTGGCTGGGGAATGTTGAAATTGAAGGAAGACAAGGGTCTTTTATATGGCAGTGTTGTAATCCCATAAGGAAGACCAATTTCCTGCTGATCTAAACTACTATGGGAAGGAAAGTCCCATACTCGTGAATCTAGTTCATGTGTGAAATGGATCTGAAAATAAATGTGGAATTTGGAAATCCGTGGGTGACATATTTGCAAGAAAATTATGAATTTGAAATTGATGAAGGATGTCAAGAAGGAAATCATGAAAAAGGATATTATTGAGACATGAGAACCCTGTGGTAAGTCATGATCACCCTAGAATATGTTGTATTGTGGCAACACAAGCCGGAGGTATGCCTCGACAAAACAAGTTTGAGGGATGCCTCGACTATAAGGCTCAATGAAGTATTTAGAACTCTTCCTGTGAGAGAAATACTTGGTAAGGAAATATGGATCGCCTGAGGTACTGTATAGGAGAGACAAGGATGCATGAGCCTGGGCCTAGAGTGTGAGTGACTCCCAGGAAGAGAAGACTTTGATAATTATTATAAACTATTGATTAGGATCATGCAAACAATGGGTATGTCCAGGAAAAAAATAGTGAGCCAAGATAACAAAACAACCATGTGGATGTGAATCCATGAACTGCACTGATAAGTATTGTGCTAGATTTTGAAATTTTCATCTTGAATTTCACACAACAATAAAAAAATTCCACATGAAATTGTGATTAATATGACTGTTGTCCAAGATTATTGAAGGCAGGTGACGAAGGCCAATAGTCTGTAAAGGACCTGACCAAGAAAGAGGATCAATATTTTTGAAGCAATTGAATGATAAAGGAATGACATGTGTTACTGAGAAAGAACACCGAGGACGATGCTCCTTTTTAAGGGGGAGGAGATTGTGACACCCCTATTTCCCCTAGTTTGTAATTAATCATTAATTATGATTACCATGCTATGGCATGTATACAATGTAAATGTATTATTGTTTATATTTCCAACGAATGACTCTGGGGGTGAAGCCTTGAAGTACTGGCCATGATATCACTAGAGGAAAAAGAGTGAGGAAACTATGGAGAGGTTTGATTATGTCAAAATGACCCAAATTTCTCCTTGTTGAAATAATAAGCCTCATCCTTATCCCAAGGAGAAATCAGTTAATAATAAAAGGATTGGTGGTTGAACAATCAACTACCCCAATGAATGGAAGCATGGAGAGTCTAGTTGGGGAGACAGAAAATTGTCAGCTCGAAGTACCATAGAGGGTATTTTTTCCTGCAGGTCGAGACTGATCTGAGTTTCCTTATGACAAAAGGAACATGACATGTCTAGAACCTTCCTCAGGAGGAGAAATGTGTGCAAGAACACACAAGAAATTAGAGAAGTGATGAGACCAAGCCCACAAAGGATATGCAACCAGGGATATGCAGAGAGAAAGAGGAAGAGCATGGGATGCTCTCCAGATGAGAAGAAGAACTGGAAGCTTGATAAGTTGTTTTGGTTATTGGATTGAACAAGAGAGAGGATCTCGAAGAATTTGCAGAGAACATGACTTGAGTAGAAGGTCGCGAGCTTGATGTTGAGGGAGAATCTAATAAACCTTGAGATGATGTGACGTAGAGAGAGAGAGTCTATGAGAAACTGAAAAAAAGTTCCCTAGTGATATCATGGCTTAGCACGGGGGTGGCCAGAGTGCTAAGAATGAATTCCTTTGAGACTATGGTTGGGTGGAAAGGAGAACACCCACATTTAGTTGGTCGATGATTGAATGTAATAGATAAGTATTTCGTTTACCCTATGCACTTGGATTGAAATGAATGATTTGAATGCCTGTAATTGTGATTAATTGTGCTTCACGTGAAATTAATGATTATAATGCCTAACTTCTCTTCTATAAGCCGTTGCATTTGTATGGGTGTAAGATGACAAGTTTGGCCTCCGGGATGGTTCGAAAATACCCCTCCCTGTTTTAGAACTTAAGTTCTATGAATTGGAGGGCATTCCCTTCAAACCAATTATCCAAGTGACCACGGGCTCATGCCCATGTCCTTAATCCAAATCTTGGCTAAGAGTTAAAGAGTGTAGCCTCTGGAGCTTGACAAATTTCCATAGGGATAGGTCCATGGAAACCTTCGCTACACTAAAAAAGGAGCTAAGTGGTTCGGGACTCTGGGAGTCTGGACTC
>ML781990.1:66251-78110 GCA_009831015.1 Picea engelmannii
TGTACATACTTCTGGGGTGTAAATACTTCATGGGGTATAAACACGGATGAAAGTAAAAGACCTCTAAATCAGGAAGATAATCAGGCTCCACAACCAACACAGAGGAGAAGGCAAGGACAAATTGGGCCAGCCATGAAGTTGGGAGACTATCGGGTGGACAATCTCCTACCATCCATCATTTCCAGGAACCTCGAGTTGCAATGCGAGGTGAGGTGGTACAAGGATATTGGGGGCTTGTAGGACTTGGAAAGGAGGCTTTTCAGGCCTAGGTTGGACCACTCCCTGCCCAATCTAACCTGCAACAATTGGCCAAGATATTGTGAGTCAACATCAAAATGTATGGATAACCTTGGCCTTCTTGGGCCTCTATTCCAATTACCTCTCCCTCTGTTTCCTCGGCCATGGCTACCTCAACTGAAAAAACTCATTCCTGCATGCATGATTGATTAGAAAATAGTCTTTTAAATAACCATACATGACAACTCTTAAAAATATTAAATAGATTTGGATCAACAATGTATCAGACTCATGCAATCCAATCCATACAAATTGATTTACTGTTCGTCAGTGAGCAGGGGGTGAATAAAGGGTCCTAAGATATGTGAGGGGTTTGTATTGAGCGAAACATGATATGATGAGAGGGGGAAAATACAACTATTGTTGAAAGACAACAATAATCAATTGCAAAACAAAGAAAACATCACGGTAGTTCAACCAAGACACTTCTATTGCCAACTATTTCAACATAGAATTTTTCTTGACTGTAATCAATTTTGCAACAGGGAGTAAAAAATGAATGTGGGAAAGTGATGGGGTTGTAATTAGAGAAAAGTGAATTAATGATGGGGAATGAGAGCGGTTACTGTTCACAAAATTAATCAATTAATCCATATAACCATTCTGTTAAAAGGAGATACACCAACCAAACAATCATCATGACCAAATAACAATTTATGTGTTCTAACTAGTTCATTGTTCACAATCAAATGTCCACATAGTGCCATCACAAGATAGTACACATTCCACACAATCTGTAAGGAAGTTTTTTTTCTTTCATTTATCCAATTTGCATCTTATAACAATCCTCAAATGTATAATAGTAACCATTTCCACTCTGCTAATCATCAAATACAACCAATGCCCACACATTTCTTCAATTGTCAAATACACCCAAAGTCATGTTTCAAATTTCCATGAAGTTATATTGTCACTGCAATCGGGCCTGTCATTTAAAATGCATGACATTCTTTAAACATATATAATGACAGTCAACCCAATAATCCAGACTTAAATTACAAAACCCTAGTCGTCATTCAAACAGAAAGACAACAACCATTATTCCAACCCATGTTATGCATAAAATAACTCAATCATGCAAGTGTAATTTTTTCACTGTACAAGCCCAATTAAATGTAACTCTAAATAATTGAAATGCTAGGCTATCCATCCAACACAACAAGGTACCGACAACATGGTTGACTTCATAAAACAAATAATTGAATTGCAACAAAGTCGTGCTTAAAACTCTGTGGCTATTTCTGAGTGTGGAACCTAAAATTATCCATATCATACACAATCATAGCCACCCAAAACACCACAATGCAACATTGCCATTCTAAAATTCCAAAAACACATTCACAGTAATAACTCAACCCATTGTGACGAGCTATTAGTCTAATACAATATTACTTCAAATTAATCAAACTGCAATCAACCATGCTGTGTAAAACTTAGGCTCATTCCTAATGATACAATCAAATAACCATAACGCATACGGTGGATGGAATTGCTACAATCATCTTGGTTACAATAACCACTCTGCCCAAAATCTCATAGCTATAATGACCATTTATTCATGGTGAAGGAACACCACACATTCATTATGCGCAAACATCATTAAACAATTGTAACCAATGTCGAGTTAAACATCCAAATAATCTTTAGTGCAAAATGACAGTGACTGTGTATCAACCAATCAACCAATTCAATGTTGAGCCTATACTTGGACTATCGTAACAATCAACAAATGACTTAACATGCTGTGGAAACCACACATACCTATGCATCGACATAGAACGAGGTTGTGACCTTCTCAATTAAAACCATACTGGATTATCAAACACAAAGACAATGAATGTGTATTTTGAACTGTCCAATTAACAATGCAGGGTTTATCCATTGTGATAACACATGTAGTAAGTAGATATCAAAACCAAAACGATTGTGACATGAACAAATGAACGAGCCTATACTCAATTTCATCGACAATACACAACCCTCCAACAATAATGAAGTAGAAAACCCGACAGGCCATGCCATTCTTCTCTATCAACCTTTAGACCTGTAGAGTTAAGCGTTTGCTCTGTGACTGACACAGGGAAAGTTAGAGCCAACTGATTTCAATGGTGAAATCTTCGAAGACCAACAGTGCATACACAAAGTGAACCACAACTTATTCATGGGCAGGTAACAAATCCCGCTACAGAAGGGATAAAATAGAAGGGTGAGGCTCTAATTTGGCCTAGCAATGATACTTAACACACACAGGGTATAACCCTCGTGGTTCTGCAATCAAGCAACCACAACATTGAAGTGAAGACAGGGCCAAGAAAGAACCAAATAACCCACTGCATGACCTTTAATGGTGAAAAAAAACCAATGCTCAAGTGAACAGAATGTAGTGACATAGAGTGCTTCCAACCATTAAACCCACAAAAACCAAAGTATGGATATAGCAACGAATGCGTGAGGATAGACAAGCACCCAAGACCAAAAAAACCCTTCCAACTTAACCAACAAGGACAACAGAGAGCCCTTATGGATTCTAACACCCAGGATGGACCAATACACTGTAACTTCAGACATTATCACAGAGAAATTCACCAACAATTCATTCCAAAATCACAATTTTACACAGTTGCAGTACTTAAGGAAAGAACAAACTAATACACTCGAGCCAATAATCATTTCATAACCATAGTAGACTCATGAATGGCCAAAAAAATACATACCTGTAATCGAACACCTTAAAACACGAGTTGGTCGAGTGGTTCCTCTCTGCTAAGAAATCAAAGCATAACCATAGTAACAAGGATGAAAAATAGCCTGATTAGGGTGGTGGCCAGTGAAGGAGTAAAGGTGATGTGCAGTAAATGCATGTTGCCTCCATTCACAGTCTATTAACTTCTTAGTACATGCCAACAAGCCTTTCATTTACACCATTAATCACATGATGTATCGAAACCATCACCCATCAATCACGTGACCATATCATACTCTTAACTTATGCCATAACACAAATCAACCACATTCCATATAGCACAACAAATAGCATAAGCATTAACAACTTTCACTTTGTCAAATGCGCCACCCACATCTTATCCTACCATATGCATAGTAACCATATAACTCAATATAATCACATAAGCATTTACTTGCTAGCTAGGATTAAACCATAATCATTTTAATCCTTCATGCATGTAGTATAGTATATAGGATAGTTCAAATTCTTCCCTTTTCATTTGTTGCATTGCTTCTCATTTATTTCTAATCGCTTGTATGTGTCATTTCTAACATGTTTATTTTGCAGGTCTCATAGTAATAGATCCCAATAACAGATAGCAGTGATAACAAGGATTACATAGGCCGCTTGTATAATAAAGAACCAATACTTCATAAGCCCAATCCATAGCCAATAAAAACAAGATCTCGTCAACCATGTAAGTAGTTTCGAACATCAACACAACATCAAATAAGGACAAGACTTGATCTCCAATCTACAAGGGGGTCCCACTTACTAGTATTATTTAGCATTTATGATAATAGGCTTTAGCAACACTTTGCGGGCAAAATGTCATTTACGATTTTAATCTTCAACACCTATGTGCCCATTAGAATGTGACACGTGTCACCCATTGATGGGGCCACGTGTCATATCCTCCTTGTCGCGTGTCATCCCTCCTGGAACATACTCACCTGGTCTAATAGCAGTCAGAGTACTCGAGACCCACCTCTCCTTGCCTTTGTATTTAATGCGCCATCACGTGTAAGGGTGGACCCTTTGGGAGTCTAGGAATTGGTAACTCTAGGGGTTTGGGGTGTATTATTTTAGATAAGCCGAAAGGGCGAAAGATTGGAGCCACGCAGTAATAATTAGGGATCCTTCGAAAGTTCTGGATTTCAGGACTCCATAGGATATGCACTTATAAATAAAAGGGGGCATTTAGCGTTGAAGTGTCGAACGCCAAATTCACGTAACCCTGTACGTTAAACGAGGACAAAGTCCCGTCGGTGGATTTAATGGTGGATGGATTTCCACCATAGATGTAGGAGCGCTAGGAAGATTCGGGACTTCCGGGAACCTTGGGATAGTATGAATGAGACAGACCCACATGGGTGCCACGTGGCATTTCACCAATGAGGTTCGCGAAACTTTGGAAGGGCATAACTTCCAATCTAGAGCTCTTATTTGAGCATGGAGACAGTGTTTGGAAAGCTCTTGACAAGAAGAAGGTGATGGACACCCCAAGAATAGGATTCAAGATAATGGAGGAAAGTGAAATTTTGATTCCCCATCCCTAAAAAGGTACTTAAGGGGTTGGGTGTGTTACAAATGCATAGGGTTGAAGTTCCTGAAGGCACATTGTAAATGCAAGTTGATAGAATAAATGTGCATGTTTGAATGTGTAATTAGAATGCATAATAAGAATGCATGCTTATATTTTTTTATAGAATATTGGATAAATAACTGAAATGATAAAGTTGATGCTAAATCATGGGATGAGATCATTTCATGGGATGATGGATATGCAACAAGAGAGTTTCATGATGAAGAAGTTCCATATGGAGGAACTATGTGAATAATTTGTTCAGAGAACAGAGACACAAAATTAATTGATTGCTGGAAAACTAGACAGTGGGATGCAAATCCTATTTATAAAAGAATCTTGGATTACATTTTAAAATATAATTCATACATAGGGGACATGCAAAATAATATTGACCATTCTAATTTTATTTGGTGAATGTGTAGAATGCACTAGTTCATAATTAATTGGTGAGCTAATTTTGATGTTGTAGTATGTTGTTACGTATAGGAAAGGTCAAGATGAACTTAAACGAGACTGCTCGAGAAATGGAGCATGAAGTCCTAGAAAAGGGGCATAATACATAAGCAAAGATGGAGAAAAGGAAGAACACTTATCTCATTCTAAACTCTGATATGTTTAGTAGAGTTGTATTTCTTTAAAAGAACAATTTTGAAAGAAAATAAATCAACAAGGATGTTTGAATGAATGATTTAGTTAAAGCCATATTGTGCATGGCAGATAGGTCATGGAGATAGCTCAACTACGCTAAGAATTCTAGACTGTACAAAGGAGCTGAAAAGGGGAGAATACCTTGATTCCTTTCTTATTGTTTATTGCATTTCTCTAGAATGAGAACTTGGATGTGATGTTATGTGTAAATAGTCCAGGCTTTAAAATGTTGATGGTTGTATAGCAACAAAAAAAGTGAAATATTATTGTGTTTACACTCATAAAACACTTAGGACAATGCGATAGAGTGAATATAGATATGATGAGACATATATGATAAATGTTTGTTGATTTAGAAAATTCTATGGTACATACATTTGATTTAACATGACAGTTGATATAATTGTGAAAGTGAAGATGTGTGTTATGTGTAGGAAAATATTGGAGTTGTTAGGGAAGAAAACTGCCAATGGTGGATAACCTCAAGCAGATGACAAATACAATAAGGTTGTTGATTAAAGAATTGGTGAAGGTACCTTAAGAGTCCCCATGAAGCACCATTGATGAGGTAATGTCATAAAGGGGTTAGGCAGCGAGGATAGGTATAAATGTTTCATGCCAATATATCATGTGGTCTTAAAGGGATTGGGTAAGGATCCCTTCTGAAATATTTTATATCTTCATGATATAATTTTAATGTTGATTGATTGTTTCATGTCAATAATACCCAAGTAGGGTAAAATTCAGGAAAAGAGACCTGAATGACAGAGGGAGGAATATCTAGATGTCAAGGATGGTTCAAATCCTTGCCTGAGATTCATGAACAAATATGCCATAAACACATTGATTAATTTTGAGTGATTATGAATAAAAGTGCTCATAAACAACACATCGGTTAAATACATTGAGGAGATGCTTGTTGTATGGAAGAGTGTAGGTATTGGAATGCCCATTATGGAAGGAGAACATTCCATTACTCCAACATAGTTGTGAAAATGGTAAAGAAAATAATTGGGTGGCCATGAATATTGGCACATTGGTTACCAACAAGGAAAGAATGCATGGATGTATTTAGGTGAAATTATAGTTTCATCTATATATGTTGATTTGAGGTCATAATCAGCTTGAGGAAGGAGACATAGTCATGCTATAATAATGAATGCAGGTAAAGAATCCATGTGGTGATAAACTGGCTAAGTTCCAACTCACCATGGAAAAGTACCTAACATAAAATGTGGTAATCTGAAAATTAATGCAAGGGTATATTGTGTGTAAATGTGGCCATGGATATTGGCATATTGGTTATAGTTGCATATAATGATTGATTTCCATATGAAAAACTTGGCATGCTAAATGATGCCTAAGTAAGGAATGGTAATTTCCTTTTATTTTGTATGGATGGTATCTATAAGTGATGCAATTGTCAGCATGCACAATTTTAAAAGTTGTTGTGAGCCACTATAAATGTGCATAAATGTGCAATGAAAATCTAATGTGCATGAGAAACTAACAATTTCTTTGGTTGTGTGAAGATGAAAATTGTAGGAAGAATGGTCTTGTATATGGAAGAAATATAAGTACATAAGGAAGACCAATGTATGTTGATTATAAAAGAACCAAACTACCATGAGAAGGAAGTTTCATGCTTGTGAACTTTGGTTCCTATATGGAATAGAATTGAAAAGTGATAAGTGGAAATTTAAAATCTGTGGGGAGTAGATTTGAAGGAATTTTGTTTTTGAATTGAAATTGAAGTGATGATATATCACATATTACTATATGCATGTGTTACATGTGAGATGACATATTTGTGCTGAAGGGACAAATGATGGCTATCGAGATGGAAACACATGGAAAAGGATATTGTTGTATGCCATAATCGTCTTGATATGGTTATGTTGTGTTAGAGTGGCCTTGAGGGACGCCTCAATAAAGCAGCTCCGAGGGACACCTTAGATATAAGACTCAATGAAGTCTTTGAGCTCATCCAGTGTGAGAAATCCTTGGTAGGCAAGATAGATCGCCTGAGGGACTGTGAAACAGAGAAGGGGATGCCTAAGCCTAGAAGGTGAGTGACCACAAGGAAGAGGATACTTGGATAGCTCTTTTTATATGTTGATTTGGGTCATGATCACAATGAATATATCAAAAGAAAAATAATGAGATGAGTAAATGTGGTATCCATACGGATGTAGATCCATGAATTGCACAGATAAGTATTGTGTTGATATGTACATTTCCTACTGAATTATGAACAATAATGGATATTTATGAATTGCATTGTTTTAATAAGCATGTTGTTTGATATTTGTTGTAGGCATGTGCTAAAATTCCAGGGGTCTGTAAATAAACCATACTGTGAGGAAAAAAGGGGTACATTGTTGAAGTGGATGAAAGATAAAGTATGGTAGGTGATGCTGAGATGCAGAGAACACCGACGACGATGTTTCTATTTAAGGGGGAGGGGATGTAACACCCGCATTTTTAAACCCTTGAATTAATTGTAATTAACTATGATTAGAAATTTCTATCTCAACTTGGAGATAACATTTCCATGTTATGTCTTGTAAACAATGTAAATGTGTAATATAGAAGCCAAAACAACTAACTGATGGGTGAATCCTTGAGTACATACCACTAGAGGAAAAGAGATGGGTTCATTGTGTCAATGGACCCCAAGCCAACTTGTTAAATTAATTTGGGGTAGATAACACTTAATTCCATCTAGCTTGAAGTTGAAGAAAAACATTTATTAAGTATGGTTGGTCAGTTGAAAAGGAGCTCCCATGTAAATGCATGGGAGGAATGGACTAGTACATCCATGGAAGAATGTGAACCTCCCAACTGCATGGAAATAAAAAAATATAATTTGAGAAGAAGAGGAGAGTATGCACATGTCATGCATAGAAGTCAGTTTTGGTTTGGGTGGACAAAGGAGAAAAGCGGTTGTTGAGACTGAGAAAGAACACATGTGTGGTGCATATGTGATTTTTTAGAACAAGATTTTTGTTTACATGGCTAGTATAAGAAACTGATCTAAGCTGAAGAGGCCATAATATTGATGTTGGAAAGGAATATGATAAACCTTGAAGAGGCCTTGTGCTAGGTGGGTATAAGGTTTTTGTACCAGTGGTTGTGTGAAGGAGAGCGACATTTAGTATTCCAAATTGCTCTGACAACATGAGAGAGATTTTCCTAGTGGTATGATGGCTTGGCACATGGGTGGAATGATGATGAAGTGACAAAGAAACATAGCCTATGGTAGGGAGGAAAGGCATTCACCCATAGTTAGTTGGGTTGGCTACAACTTGTAAATAGATAAGTATTATTTATACTTTGTGTAATTGAATTAGAATGAATGGTTGGGTGCATGTAATTGAATTATAAACGTGTATGCATGTTTAATGGGATGAACACTTGTTTCATTTTTAAACCTTTATGTTTATACAATTACAAAAATGATTTGGAGGTCTGAATGGAAGTTTAGAGAGATAGAAAGAGTATATATATTATTTATCTTTGCATGTGTGTTCTTTATTGGCTATTGTATCTTGAAGTGAATGATAATTGAGGAGATCTGTTTGGATATGTAATTCATATTTATTTTTCTATGCCTTATTGTGCTAGTCATTTAATCTATGAAGGCAGACCTTAAAGGAAGTCTATATAGAGATCTTCAAACTCAGAGAAATAAGTAAGGGGTTTGGTATTATGCTCCTGTATGTTTTAAATCACCTTTACAATTCCATGTCCTCTATGAAACCTGAAATTAGTGGGAATATCAAACTCTGTATAAGCAGGTTGAGACTTATGCTCATGGGGAAGTACTGAATCTCGATCAAAATCAATTTTTTTCCTTGTGTTCAACTTTATGATATAAATATCGCTTATCTCAAGCATGAAAACTGGAGATCGGGAGAAAAGACTCTCAGAACCATTGAGATCCTTGCTTAAACCTTAAGAGAAACAATAGTCATCAGATCAGAGGGGAGGATAAACCCCATCCATATGATCGTCATCGAGTATTTAAGAACTAAAGGTAGATCCCTATTTAATGGGGTCACCATATAATCATAGTACCGGAAGGGGGCAAGGTTCCAACACCCAGTGTCGGTGGGGCAAGGTTCCAAAACCCTGTTCCATCCCTTATATTCTTATAAATGAAGGAGATTGAAGGTGACATCATAATGATTTTTCATGCTAGCACGATGGTTAGAATGCCATGGAGGATGAAACCTATCGACATTTTATTAGTGCAAGTCGAGTGTGTGCCCCTATCAGGATTAATCCTTCGAATAGGTGCCTTAAATTTCTATTCGTCGGATCTAAGTGTTTTGTGATCTCGACCATTTATCTTTCTTAGTAATCTTAGGAGGGAGTCATCACCTTGGGGTAACCAAACCATCAAATTTCCTAGGAGCCGACCCTTTTACCTTTCCTTCCTCGATTTATCGGTGCCTGATTGGGGCTAGTTTTCAGAAAGGGTTCCAATATTTCCCTTTACGTGAGTGTGAGCAGAAGGAGGTTAGGACATGTTCCAATGATGTCAATGTGAAAAGGATGAACCACGTGTCATGTATTTTAGTCCAATAGGAGGTAGAAAAGAGTGAGCACTCGAGTGAGGAGGAGCCTTATGACCCGTGATGATGTGTAGTGCCACGTCAGTCCATGTGTCACAATGTGGTATAAGAATATGTGCCATGTAGTATAAGGATATGTGCCATGTAGTATAAGAATATGTGTCATGTTTTTAGGATGTTCAGAGTTCCATACAAATTGGAGGACGTGATGATGTGTCGTGCCATATCATGCCTACATGTATGGGTGCTAGCTTGATCACTAGATCAAGATTTCAAAGTGCGAGTGCGTATGAGTTAGCCATGTTCCTAGTAGGGATAGATGTCGGTGAATTATGATGCTCGATGGGGAAAGTCACCCAGTGAAGTGAATTTCCTGGTAGGGTTAGGAGCTCGGTGCTTGGTGGAGTAAGGTGCCAGATTGGGGTATGGTCCCGGGGTCTGAACCACTAGATCACCAACAACTAGAGGACCTTCGATCATGTTAGTGTGGGGATCCACGAGATCCTGGTGCCCAGTTGGGCATGGAACCATTCTATCACCAGTTGTGTACATGTTCATCATCCAATGGTCAGGGTGTGCCACGTTGGAGGGTGACATGTCCCTCCACATTAGTCCACATCGGATGGTACGGGTGATGTGGAGCCACGTGGAGGTAGGTGAATGAAGGCCTGAAAACTTAAAGGGGTCATAACTTTTGATCCCCAGCTCGATTTTGAGCATGGCGATAGTCGTTGAAAATATCTTGATGAGAAGATTCCATTGATGGACTCCATTTGAGAAAGGCGTTAAGGTGAGGAAAAAGAAATTTTGACACCCCACTAGCCTAAGGAAAGGTTAAGGGGGTTGGGTGTGTTAAATATATGATCACCTCTAGGATATTAGTTTGCTACATACTATGTATTAATATTTGTTTTACTTGAGGGTGGGTTACTTAGGTATTGACAAAACATATGATTTTATTGATGGTTTGCACTGAGTTGTTTTCATTGTTGGCGGGCTTTTGTTTGTTTGAGTTAGTGCTCCTAAAATTCTAGTAACTCTTTCATTTACTATGGCAAGGGTAATTTACCATGCCATTCACTATTATGGCCTATGTTTACCTTGTCTTGGTTCATGCACTACCAGTAACTATTGTTGAGTGTTCTGTAGGTTTTGGGTTTCACTTTGATTTGTTTTGGTGACCTACTCATTCCTACTACATGTTTTGATTGGTGGTCATTTCTTGACAAAGTATTTGCGGTATTATTTAGGTGGGTTAATGATTTGAAACATTCCTTAGAGTTCGATGGATCCTTGGAGAGAGTAGGTGTTAATAAATAGGGCATAAGCAAGTACAACAATAGAATTTGGCATAAATGGATTTAATCTATATTCAACACCTGTATTGATCTAATGATATTAATTTATAGTACATTGATTTGACCACTTCTGGATCTAGATCTTATTGAAAACTCATAAGTGAATACTGACAACACCTCATCACTAGATAAGGATGACAACTCATAAGAATGTGGTCTTAGACTTTGTTATTATCTAGGGACTCACAGTCTAACACCCCCCCTCAATCACAATTATGAATAAATATTCCAATAACAAAACATGAAGTAGTGGATAAACTGATATCATCTTCAATCTTCAATCTAAAACTTTTGAACTAAGCTTGGATGAAGATATGCCTGAAAAATGCCAATATGGATGTTGAATGGTTCATCTAAAATGAACTTCGAAAGATATTATAATTTTTGGAAGTGAATAGATATCATGTCAGAACATTCCCTTGGTAATTTGGTAAACAAAGAGGATCACTGAAGATCTCTCTAAATTTAGACAGTATTAGGTGTTAAACAACACTTCAATGAATAGTTTATTTGATTGTAGATAGCCCGTTGAGAAGACTAGTTTCCATGTTGGAATTCCCAAATGTTGATTGGTAAGACATCACAACTTGAACCTAGCTATTATTATTGATATCCCCCCTTATGAGGTGCAAGGTGAGAATATTGTTGAAGGGTTCCAAGATT
>ML781990.1:88552-108364 GCA_009831015.1 Picea engelmannii
ATGAAAATGTCTCCTTGGTATATATAGGAGACTAGGAGGTATAATTACAACTAATGGCCTAAAGCCGACATAAATAAAATAACATTACTAATATAATATGCCCCAATTAAGGGGTAATGAGCCAACATTAGGGCTTAACACAAGGGGTGACTCCTTGCGTTAAAATTAAATGGCGTCATTTCCGGGGAACGAAGTGTGAAGCTATCTTCCCTGGGAGAATGACATAGATCCAGCTCTTGATGGTAGACAAGAGAGTGACACATAAATTGACTGTAATCATCTACCTAGAAACTCCATAATCAAAGAATACACTAGGGAGGATCCTATTCACGGAAAGATGACCATATGAAAGGGGATGACCAGGTATCAGCTTATGAGCTTTCTTCATAAACTCATGTTCTTCTTTATCAGCTCTTCCATGTATTTTCCTTTACATATAAAGAGGATCACCTTGTGCTTTGTCTATTTGGATGATTATCAATCTTCCTTTATATATCCATCCTTGCAAGAAGAATACCTGCCTTCTGCTTGTATTGTTGAAGTTGGTCCTGAACCTTGATTTTAGCCTATTGAGAAGGATGAGGTTTATATTTCAATCCTTCCTGAATCTAATCAACCTTGTAACCATGAGAGTGATGAAGTTGATTCAAATCCTTCAGAGATATCATCACCTTCTACTATTTCTGCTGAGTCTTTCCATCAACTTGTTAAACCTCATATTCATCCCACTAGTTTTCAAATTAGAATCAGAGACAAGATTTTTAAACCTTTAAGGCTGCCATATCACCTTCATCCTTATCCTCTTGATTTCCTTGAGTATCTTCCTCGGTTCTCTGGAGAAGATCATGTTACAAATGAGAGGCATTTGGAGGCATTTGATAACTTTGTTGATCAGTTTGAGATAGTTCATGACGATGTTACAATGAGGTTGTTCTCCAAATATTTGTTTGGAAATGTATTTGTGTGTTTTAAGGGTTTGGGAGCTAATTCCATTGGTTCTTGGATCGAGTTATCCAATGCTTTTTCAAAGTATCGGGGCGAGAACAAGTCCCTTGATCAGTACGTGGTTGATTTTAATGCTTTGAGGAGAGGGGAAGAGGAAGCCTTGGTTGTCTTCAACATGAGGTTTTACAGTGTTTATCATAGTATTCCAGTGGAGATATGACCTTCTGAGACAGATTCCATGGTGTACTATGTAATGGTTCAACATTCATATCTTGTCCTTCTCTTGAGAGAAAGGAAATCTTCATCATTACAATGCTTATTTGAAGATGATGAAGAAGTTGAGGAGAACATTCGTGCTTCCAGGAGGATCCGAGATCGAGTATATTTGAAAAAATTGCATGCACAAGATGAACAACAAGAGGACTGCCAGTATATTGTAGATTTGCAGCAAATAGACAGTAAGTATAAATCAGATCTGGAACAACAACAAGGATGTATGTATGATTCACATTTGGAATCAGAATTTTCAATGTTTGCATATTTTTCTATGGATAGGGATGCATGTCAAGCTCATGATAAGTTTTCAAAACATGTTGAGCATATTATAACTGATGATTGCATAGATGATTATATGTTCCTGGCTGATCATTATCAGCGTGATTTAAAACCTGTTGTACCATTATCTTGTGATCATCATGCTGGAAATGAAGAGACTGCAATTATTAAGGATCAAGAGTTGATTTCGAAAGAACAAGAAGGTTATATTTTTGCAAGTAGAGAGGCATTCATGGATGAGAATTTATTTTCTATTGATCAACATGCTTCTGATCTTGGTTTTAAGCATCCATTTGCAGCCTTGTTAGAGTCTTATGTTTTCGATTTTCTAAAAATTTCAAATTGCATTATTTCACCGATACTCATGGGTGAGTATGGTTTTTTGAACGAGTTTATGTCACTGCTGCTATATTTCTGTCATTATTCATTGACTAGTGACGTAGATGAGATCATATCATTCATCAATTTACTTGAATGGTTACTGTGGAAATCTTCTTTTACTTGACCAAGTTGCAAATTTGGATAGGGTAGGGTAGCATAGGCAATAAGCTCACTTCCCGAGCCTTTCTTTCCTTAGTTTATAGTGGGTCTTTCAGTTTTCTTGAATACCTGGAAGTTGTTGGTAGTGTTTAGAGGTTGGTTACACATATGAATCCATATCCCAATGGATAAGGCGACTAGAACTGCTAAGGTTCTTAGAAGCCTCACAGGGAGGCCCCCATCCCAGTTAGAGCTTGATGTTAGAACAAACATCTACAGTGACAAAAGTAACTCAAAGGAACTGTGAAAATCAAGTTTTTCCTACTCTAGATTCCTTACCTATGTCTATGCTATCTCAACTCTTTTTTAGTATAACATATGCACGATATTTTCTAAGGTATTTATGCATAATTTTGAAAAAAAAATAACGCTACCAGAATTTTCAGCAGCGTATTTTGAAAGAAACAGAATGCTACCGGAATTTCCGACAGCGTCAGGATAAACAGTTTTTATAACAAAGTTCTACCAAAATTTCGGAAGCGACAATGTTGAAGCTATTTTGACAGCTGTTAATGGACCTTTTTGAGCTGGTTAAAACATGATTGGGCCTCCTAAAGTTATGAGGACGTGGAAGGCAGTTAGTTGATGAAGAAACAAGTGGTCCTAAAAAGATGGTTCATGGAAACAACAACCCATCCCAAGATTCAGTGTACCTCAAGCACACACAACATCTTCAACATGTTCAGTTCTCTCCTCCTACTCAACATCTGTCTAGTTAGTTAGGGAGTTGAGGAAGCATATATCTAGTTATGCATATGTTTTTTCCTAGGATGTAACTAAATGATTAATGATGTAATGAAGTTGTTACATTTATTTTGGAGGTTGCGTTGGGGCCTCTCCCTATATATTTTCTCTTGAAAATATTCTTAAGGGTTGATTGGTTCGACCATAATCTTGATATAAATAAAAATAATTAATTTCTCTTTATGTAGAAGGATCTCGTGATTCATGAAATGTTAAATGCATGGCATGTTTCTTCTTCTGTTATTTTTCTATTAATCTATTTGCAGTAACTAGATTTTAGCAGTGAGAACCTTTTGGAGGATTCAATCGGTTGTTGTGTATGTTCTGGTTTTCTGTACATCATTTTCTAGAAGATTCAATATCATGTGAGTGAAGGTTTCATGATTGAGGCATTGAAATACTTTATGCATGTTTTCAATTTCTGTTCTATAGTCTGTATCTAAAACAAAGTTTTGGATGCAGGCTAATTCCTTGTTGTAGGAGTTTATTAGTATGATTTAAACTTCTTAGGTTAACTATCAGCTTCTTTGTTACACTTTATACTTCCTAATATTACAATCTAATCCATGCAACTCATTCCCTCCCACAATTTGCCAAATATGTGAGGTTCTATCTGAGTTAAAATCACTTTCAAGCATTTTCATAGGCCATTCCACCTTTTAAAATTTCCCACTTACCAAAACCTGTTTGAAGTGAGTCTTGATGTGTAAGGCTTACCCCTTTTCATTCAAGGGGTGACTCCTTGTGTTAACATGAATGTTATTGAGAGATACATAATAAAGACGAGTCTATAACATTCAGGACAAGACCCACTTGGGCGGATTTTGTTGGTTCCATCAAGCAAGAATTATACCCTGTTGGAATCTATGATGAACAATACATGAGATGGATGAATTTACATTAGGAGAGGGACTAGACAATGCTGGAGTACACCAACATCTTCCATACCTTGCACTCAAATTTGGGTATCAAATACTTTGAGCACCACCTAGTTTTGAAGTACCACAACGACCTACATAGGTACATCCAAGAAGAGATGGATTTCTTGGACATATCCTCACTGGGAGTTGCTTATAAATATGCTATCAAAATCAAGCATAAATTTAAGTAGTGAAATAAGAGGGTGTTTGGGTCTGCAAATCTACCACAACAGAAGTATGGTAAAGTTGGCCTTAAATCACAAAACAAGGGAAAACGAAGGGATGTCCAATCTCAAGACAACTAATTCAAGTTGCAGGTAAAGAAGGGTAATGACAAGTAAAATAAGGACACTGCGAAGTGGTGTGAGTTCCACAAAATCCCCTGGAAAAATGCTAATGAGTTCCACTTGAAACAATCATTATTGTCCGAGTTTAAAGAAAAAGAATCGGGCCCTGACTCAGATTCTAGTTAATAACAGGATAAGGGAAAGAGGATAATTGATGAAAAACCTAGTGCTACCATTGCAACCACAAAGATCCAACTAGATGATTCAGAGGATCTTGATGAGGGAAAATGTCTCTTGCATTCACAAAAGTGGGTGAATTGAACCTTGATACATTTCATTGTTGACAATGGGAGCCAAAATAACCTTATCTTAGTCGAGATCATCAAGATATTGAAGTTGTCAACAATGCCACACCCCCCACTATACACCATTGGTTAGTTGATATATGGAATATATCTTCACGCCATCCAGTAGTGTCGCTTGTCCTATAACATCAAACCCTTCAAAGACGAGGACCTAATCTGTGATTTTTCCCCACCCGAACTTTGTGATGTTCTTTTAGGACAACCCTATATGTGGAAACGTCATGTTGTTTATGAGTCCATACCTCATAGTGTCTTTGTTAATTTTGGAGGTACTCCTTATAGGGTACCAAAGGTAGTTACGACTACTACCATTTCATTGATCTTGGTAAAACAATGTCGAAAGGTAATCTCTCAGACTGCCAAGTTTTTCCTCTTCATGGTTCCATCATAAGGTGAACGAAAAGTCACCTCAACCACCATATATTCATCATAGGATATCTTTACACACAAGAAGTAGGTGGAAAAGGTGGTAGAGGAATATAGAGACATCTTCACCTCACCTATAGGGATGCCTCTGCACTTTCAAGTCAAACATTACATTGACTTGATACCTGGTTCTCCCTTACCTAATGGCCCCATATAAAGATGTTCTCCCTTCTAGAGACTGAGGAAATAAAGTGTCAAATTCACGAGTTCATATGAAAGGGAAACAATCGACTGAGCTCCTCACCTTGTGGAATCCTAATTGTGTTGGAACAAAATAAGGATGGGACATGGAGACTTTGTATTGATTATAGATACCTGAACAAAATCATTGTCAAGAATCGATACCCAATCCCTCAGATTGATGATATTCTTGAGAAGATCAAGGTTTCCAAGTTACTTAGTAAGATTTATTTGAATTTAGGCTACCACTAGGTTCCAATAGAAAAAATTGATGTATGGAAGACAACCTTCAAATATAAAGAAAGCATTTTTGAGAGGTTGGTCGTGCCTTTTGGTTGTTCCTTTTGGCTTGACTAATTCTCTAGTGATATTCATGAGAATGATGTATGATATCTTTAAACCATTAACAAAATATTTTGGGGTCACATATTTGGATGACATAATCATCTTCAACTACACCTTGGAAGAAAATTTGTAACACATTCAACAGGTCCTAAGCACCCCGTGACAACACAAGTTATATGCCAATCTAGAGAAATTCTCATTTGTCATGCAAATAATTCAATACTTGGGATATATCATGGATGAACATGGGGTGCATGTGGATCCATCCAAGATCCAAGTCATTCGTGATTTTCCAGCACCAAAAACAATTATAGAGATCCACAACTTCTTGAGCCTTGTTAACTTCTATCGTAAGTGTTGGATCGGGATATTTTGGGTAAGTTTTGGGAAGCACGCAGGAGAAAACCATGCAACAAGTCAACAAAGGAGCAGTGCACGTGGATGATAGTTAGTGCATATTTATGAGTCAACGTGCAATATGTGTAACGTAGTACTTGTATTATAGTGTATTATAGAAATAAAAAGAGAAAAATAGAAAAAAAAAGTAATAAAATAATTTGAAGGTTCGAGGTATGCGTAAGGAGATAAATCGAAAATGATGCAATCAAGAAAGAGAAAGGTGAACTATGTAGAAAGGTGGAAGAGAGTATCACGAATGACTTGGATATTGGATGGAGATCCATGCAGAAGATGGTTGAAGGCATTAAATATATAACGTGACAAGAAAAACATTAAAGAGTGATCATGACAGAGAAGTAATGGAGACACGTAGTCATTAATGCAAAGTGACACCAAGATCATGACAAACTAGAAATATATAGACCATGATATGTATAATAATTCAAATTTATTGTAGAATATGGAAAGAATTGAATATGAATTACAAGTTCGATTAGACTACATGTTTGGGTGCAAAGAATAGTAACAGTTCGTGACAAGTGATAAAATCAGTTGAAGGGTCGACGAAAATAAGTTATTGTCATTTGATTTTTCATAGAGAGAAATGATAGCAGAGAGCTAAGTGAACAAAGACAAAGCTGAAGAAGTTAGTTCCCACGTGAGTAGTTACAGAGAGAAATGGCACCACCAAAGATAGGAGAAGCTCAGTCACATCCAAAGAAGAAATGCACCAGGAAGACATCGATACCCATGACCAAGGAAACATCGGAAGCATCAGTGTCAGGGTCAACCTCGATTCACTATCCAAGGGATTATGTGCCACTAAGAAAACCGATAGAAAAATAGGTGAAGTTACAGAAAGGGCCGAAGTATGAACTCATCGAGCCAGAAATTCCACTAGGAGTGATTGTTAAGGGAGATATGCTTGATTCAATAGGAAGCCTGAGGTATGCAGACCATGACTTGATAGATATGAAGAAGTTTCTAGAGTTGGGTTTGGAAAAGTACAGAAGTGTAAGACTCACCACATATTCACAAGAAATCATTGTAGAGCCACATGAATGGGAGACAGGGCTAGAAAAAACATGTATTTTCAACCTTTTAGATATTCTGCTTTTTGGTAGGAGCACATAGATAAATATTTGTGTTAAATTATTACTTAGTTGTGTACACAGACGATTTATATGGTTAGATAGACTAGTGTCCATAGACACATAGTTGATTGTGTGGATTACTAGGTTGCCTTCAAAAGGGGAATAACCATTACCATTATTCATAGACAAGACAAAGGAGAAAGCATTGGTAGAAAAAATGAAGGATGAGTATGGAACATTCAGAGGTGCACACGGTCTGGATGTTGCAAGAATAAAAAATGATACAGTCTAGTTCAGTATGCAGGTGTTTTGGATTGCAAGCTATTGAGGAAATGTCACAAGGATTAGGTACCAATAGGTGTGATAGAAACAATTGAGAAGTGCATTGAAGAAGTTCATATGAGTTGGGAAATGTTCTTGTTGAACGAATTCTTGATAGATTGCAAGGAATATCAAGAAAAAAGTATGGAATTTCATTATTCCTGACTGTTAATAATGATAGAATTAGTGGCTTAGAGGGAACCAGAGGGCACTCAATTTCTAGGAGCTACGAAGAAGCCATGTTTAGTAGCGATATATGCAAACTTGTGGCATACTGCACATAAGGAGAGGCAACTAGATAAAAACATTACATTCTATGTATACAAGGAAGTAATTTATATGAGTATCTAGAATACAATGCACATACTACAACAGGTATTAGAAGTATACGAGGGGATTATTCACTTCAAAGATGGAAGACATCATATGTACATTCAGGCCAAGAAGGACCCATAACAACAGTGGATATTGTGCAGATACAAGTTGACAGAGGTTGATGTGGGACTGATCATAGAAGTCTGGGAAGATGAATGGAAAACTCCAGTACCAAAAACAACAAAGTCAAAGAAACAACAACCAACAATAAATGAAATAGGAGATGATGATAAAGAAGAAGGACATGAAGGGGAAGGATATGGGGCAGGAGGTACATAGAAGATAGTATTGCGCCTAGGATAGAAGTGAAAGGAACATGATACAGAGAAATCAATATTGCAACAAAAGAAGAGGAAATCAATCAAGTAAGTGGACATGCATTCCCTATTAGAGGATGACTTAGAAACAATTGTGGATCAAGTGAAATAGGTGACTGAGGAATATTTTGAGTGAGCAGTGAAAAAGAAAGAAGAAAGGAACTTAGATGTGCAAGCACATATTTCTGCATTGCTATAAATTTTAGAGACAACCAAGATTTTGCAAGTCAGAATAGGTGAATAGGATTAGATGGAGAGAACGAAAAATATGACAGAGGTGAAACAGATGAAATCCCACCCATCTATGACATCAAGAGAGCAACGAGTGATGAAGATAGTGGCAGGATATTTAGAGTTACCTACGACAGAATTACAAGAGAATGAAAAGGCACTTAGTCATATTGAATTGGCGTTATCTCAATTGTCGGTAGAAGTGTTGCATGGTTTTCAGATGAGCATGACAGAATAACTACAATTATGCACGATGTCAATATCCATGGAGTTAACAAAGGAGGTCACAGATCAGTATGTGTTGTAAGAAAAATATGATCAACCTAGGATGGAGCAGGACGAGGCTGCACAGAGGACAAAGAGAGTGAAACATGAGGTCCAGGGGGTTAATAATATTATTCTAGAAATTCCCATGGAGGAAGACACCCCATTAGAAGAACAATTGACAAATATCAATGAAGCCATTCAGGGCTTCCACACAAATATTGTTGATTTGGAAACGCATCAGATACCAAACACTCCACCAGAGGAAAGGGAGAAAAGGGAGAATATGGTGACAACAACCATAGGGAACATTATAAGTCTAAAAGAAAAGTGTACCGAGTTATATGAAGAAAGCACATGAGTATGGAATTAGTTGACAAAATACGTGGAACTGCAGGAAATGGGGAAGAAATTACAGGTTGCATGGGACAAGGTGAAATTTTTTAAGGAAGTGATGAGTACATTACCACCAGTAGAGATGATGGCAAACAATGGCAAAGAATAGAAAAATATACTCATAGATGAACTAGATGAGGGCATAGCAGCAGGCTCGCACACATAAGATAGAAACTCTACTGGAAGAAGCATACAAGGTAACAATAGAAGTAGCATTTGTGAAAGACATGTTCAATCAGGAAATATAAGAAAGTGAATAAAAGTTGAAGGGCCATGTTACTGCAGAGACGAATGAGGAAATTGTGCAGCAAGAAACAAAAGCAATATAAAAAACTACAACTGTAAGGGAAACACTTTAGAATTTCATAGAGACATGGAAGAAAGCATGAAGTTGATCAGGACGAGCCACAAGTGAGAGTTGGGGGCCTATTGGAGTAGGACATCTTGGGTAAGTTTTGAGAAGTGCACAGGAGAAAACCATGTGACAAGTCAACAAAGGAGCGATGTGTGTGGAAGGTAGTTAGTTCATATTCAGGAGCCAATGCGCGGAAGACATAAGTTAGTTAGTAGTAGTTAGACCATTTAGTCCATTTTGTAATGGGATAAGATATAATATCAATGTATAAATATGTAATGGGTTTTTTGGTAGAAGGGGTTGGATAGAGGAGGGAAGGAGCTATGTGTGCACTGTAGGCATGAACGACTAGGGAATTTTGGGTAGAACTGATGTATCTTATTTGAGCGCAGTGCACACCTTTTGTGAGGATTGAACATGAAATAATAATATAAGAATCCATTTGTTGTGGACATAGCCCATTTTGGGGTGAACCACATTATATTTATGTTTTTTGATGTGTTTGGTGTCATGATTTGTTGGTTCATTCTATTTATTGCACATATGTTGAATGGTTAAGTAAGATAAATTTGGCATATGTTATTATGTTTTTATGGTTTCATGCATATGGTATATTTCATGTTGAATGAATGTTAGAAAGGTCTCCATTCCCCTCATGACTCGAAAATCTTGATTCCTCCAGTCCCCATAGGTACCTTCGGTGATATTTCACCTGCTTGCGGGTGATGTCTAAAGGGCCGGTATCTTGGGATTTGTTGGTGGATTAATGTTTAACCCTGGGTCTTCTCACTATGTGTCAACAATATGTTCATTTTGGGGTTCTCTCATATCGCTTAGCCCCTAAGTCAAGTGACCAAAGGTAAAGCTAAAGCCAATTGTTTCTAGTCTGATTCACAACAAAAAGCATTCTAGGATTTGAAACACCGTCTCTTCTTTGCACTAGTCCTCATATTGCCAAAACTAAAACAACCATTTGAGATTGAGAAAAATTACTTTGTCTATGCTATCAGTGTATTCCTCAACCAATAATGAAATTCAATGGACTATCATAGCGAGACACTATATGATGTTGTTCACATATATCCCACCTATGACAAGGAGATGTACTCCATTATGAAAGAATGTCAACAGTGGAATCATTATATTATAGGAAAGGAAATGAGCATCCACACTAATCACAAGAATCTTCAATTCATGCAGATACAAGGAAAGTTTCATAATGACTACCATTAGATTCAGTGGTCCACATACCTACGACAATTCCACTTGAACATTAAGTACAATAATGGTAGTGACAACTGTGTTGTAGTCTGACTTAATTGGCCTTCGATGGTGGAACTAACCATAGTTCTTAACTCATGTGGGCACAAGACCTTTAGGTGGCCACAATTATACAATAGTGACTCTGAATTTGCTACTACTTATCAAACATCAAGTGCAGGAAAACAAGTCCCATACTTCCACCTCTAGGATTCACTCTTGTTCTATTTGGGAAATCTTTGTGTTCCTTCAAGTGATCATGAAAAGATAATTTGGGAGGATCATTACAGTGGGTGGTAGTGAAATTTCGTGTGGAAAAAAAAGTAGCATTAGTTAAGAAGTATTTCTACTGGCCCAATCTTCAACAGGACGTCAACTAGTATATTAGGCCATGCACTACCTGTGTTATCACTAAACCATCCATCAAGAAGCAATGAATGTACACTCCTCTCCCTATGCCAAAAAATCCTTGGTAGTTAGTCTCAATGGATTGCATGTCAGTTTTTCCCTCCACCAAACATAGTCATGATTATGTCTTTGTGGTCATCTATTCATTTTGTAAGATGGCCATTTTGGCACCATGTAAAAGTATCACAATCAAGGCCACTACTAGGCTCTTCTTTGAGCATGTTTGGGTTCAAATTTGGATAACACAGACCATTATTTCATATAGGGACAACAATTTCTTTAGTACCTTATGTTCTATCCTATGGTCTTCGATGGACACCAAGCTAACCAAATTGACTACCTTTAATCCCCAAATAGATGGGAAAACAGAAGTGGTCAACATGATGATTGTGCATATCCCACGCATGTACAATTCTAAGAATCCACATACATGGTATGAGAGCCTTCCATATGTTCAAAATAGTTATAAAATATCCCTCCACAAATCTATTAGCCACAACCCTTTTTCAGGTATGCTTGGGGTTCCAGTCATTGCACCCCATTGATGTATCTCTCCACGTTCCATCTCCACCAACAAAGTCTTACCATGATCAGAATGAGGCATACTGAGAAACCAATTTTTTTGAATGGATCCAATACCTCCAATAATAGGTTCATGATATATTGCAAAAGGCCAATGCCAAGTACAAGTAGCGACATGACCAATATCGGGTTCCACACAATTTTTAGGTTGGTGAAAAGGTCTAGTTGCATATCTAGAAAAAGAACCTCACAAGTCCCCAAAAGAATCTTAGACCACTCTGATATGGGCCTTACACCATCACATAGGTTGTGGGTGAAAATTCTTTCTAATTGATTATTCATCATTTCCTTGGCTTACACCCAATATTTAATGTGGAGTTGCTTCAATCATATTTCCCACTTATATTGGACACCTAGGAGGTGGTTGAGAAAATCGATATATAGAATCAATCCCAACTACCTTGATAAGGACACAATGGATTCAATCATGAATGCCAATATGAAGGGAACCCACAAGTAAAACATACAACTTGATCGAGTTGTCAAACCAAGACAACTTCTTAAGCAAGGAAAATGGCTCACCTAAATTTAGATTCAACATGAGTTTCTCCATATACTGGGGGAAATTGAAAAAATGGGGATCATTTATTTCTAACAGGGGGAGGAGTGATCAAAGTGTATATTGGTGGCCACCCACCTCTTCCATTGACTCAACACGGTTGTCCATCTTGGTAGTCTTATGATTTTATGGGATTTTTTGGGACCTAAACTTCGAGGGCCATTTTGAGGCCCTAAATGATGTTTTTAGACAAGTGATGAGGGTCTAGATTTATCTTTGGAAAAGCAAGGCCAAGTTGATTTATTGTTTTACTCAGTTAGATATTTCCAACGAGATACTATGCATGCCAAAACGATATTGTATTGAAAATTTACGCTCCTAGAAAGTTGATGTAGAAACTAACACCCAAAGATGCCTTTTGGCATTTTAAGACATCTTTTGGTGCTTTGCCTCCTAGTTTTAGGGTTTTGGACCTTTAGGGTTATTATTTTATGTAAAAATACCATCCTTTTGGCCTCTTGTATTATCTTTTGTGAATGCAAGTATCTGACATCTCTCTCTCTCTAGAGATAAGCTACCACCATTCTAGCTAGTTTGTGTTCTATAATATTCCGCTATTTTATTCATTAATAGAAGTTGGGTTTTCATTGTATTAGTGTTCTCTCTGTTATATTCCTATGTGTGTTTCATTTCATTCTGTATACAATGCAGATCATTTTGATTACAATGGTTTTGAAAATGATCTCCTTATTCAAATTTTAGGCAAGTCTCTTTTGACAATTTTCACAATTGACTTTGAAATCAAAATCACCTTATTGACTTGAAAGGGTTTCATGCAATTTGTCCTTTGTACTATTCATTGACTTACCCTTCTTCTTCAATTTTTTACAATTCAATGATTCAACCTAAAAGTACTATTTACTTTGACATTTTGAAAATACTCCATAAATCTTAGAGGAGCAAGCAACTCTGTATCCTCTCATTGCATGCTTTGAATGATCAAGATTTGTATGCCCTGTTACTTCATGTGTGAAATGTTTAAATGGAAAATTGTAATTGTCATTACAACGTATCAAAACTAGACAAAATACATGAAGAAATCATCCACAATCACACTCAAGTACACATGTCCTTAGACCTCCTTAATTTAATTTCATGAGAGGTCTAGGACAAGGAGAAAAATAATTGATTTTATTGTGATATCCTCTTTGTGATGACAATGATATGTTCCCAAATACAAATAGAATCCTTCCATTTTGTTTTCTCCTTCATGAGATTTTGAAAAGGCTTTTGAGAAAAAAACATTTTGATGTTCAATTATTCTTTCACAAGGCTTTAACTAGACATTCAACTATTTTCTCATAACATATGCATGTCTCTCTTCTTTCAAAAAAAATAATAGAACTCCATTTACAAAAAAAAAAATGATTCTCTAAGTGCTATCTACAAGGAGGATTTTTTTTTTTGTAACTTCCAAAAATTTCCAACTACATGATTTGTCAAGATGTATTACCCATGCTGCTTAAAATCCACTCATACATTTACTTATCTCTTTCTTCTTTTCCATATGTAGATATCTATTTCAATTTAAATAATCAATACTTTTACTGCCATGCCCATGTAGAATAAAATCATTAATTAAAAATTGTATACCTCATTTTCTCTTTGACACATGCAAGTAACCTATTCCAGTGGTTTTAGATAAATTTTCAATATATTCTTCTTAATCTATGTGATTTTATTTGAAACAAATAGTGTATCATTGGGTGTGCACATGGGGATCCCTACTCTCTTTCTAGTTGTAGTATGAACATGCGTGGGATCCTCTAGCCTTCTTCAATTATTATGCCAATTGCTTAAAAAATGGCATATCTAAGAATGTCCAGATCAATCAACCAACAATGAAATGAAATCTTGATGATGCTAAGGCCCTCAACAACAAAGCAGAGAGGAAGATTGAGTGTGTGTTGGACACACCGACCACACTGAGAGGGGGGTAGAATCAATGTAAGCATCTTTTTCAAACTTCCCTTCACAAAACTCCTTAGTTAGCAATCATCATTTACTCATCACTTACTTACTGTCACTTATAACCAGTTAAATGTGAACATATATCAACAACATGTAACAAAAACATATATCATCAATAAGTCATCACCACAAGGAACACAAAGAACACAAGATGTATGTACAATTTCCTTTTTATTACGGACTACAATCCTTGGGTTATCAACAACAACTGAATAGAGTTACAACTCCACAAGATCACCAGCTCTACCATGCAAGACTCACCTTACACAACTCAGCATCAACTAAGAAGAGGAATCAATCCTCAATAGATACCAATCTGTCAACATGCATGCGACCTATCAGTAGTGAAGCACATGTATGTGCACACCCTTCCAATAGTACAACTCGTGTATGTACGCGGCCTGTCTGTACTACAACCTGCATATTCCTTCTAAAAAATTAAGGTTTTCTCTCCATGAAAAAATCAGATCCTCTGCAGCCTTTAGTCACATTCACTTCTGTCTTTCATTGTCCAATCTGTACCATAACCAATCTCAACACATCCAAACTATACAACAACTTACTCATGCTCCTCAACTATGCAATATGAATGCTACTCAAACATAAGTAACCAATATACTATGGAAACTATATCAGTACTGAAACATAATAGTGTTGCTCACTCTATCAATCAATCAACATAACCATATCACCACAACCATAACAAGAATGCCTTAATAATTCACCATACTATAAGCAAGAGTATCCATCAAGACAACTATGTAACCATACCATAACTTTTATGGCAGATCTGAGCCCACAGAATGAAGATATGGAACTTGCTTCAGACTTCAATAACTTGGCATCACCTCACATTCAAGTCTTCATGACTTCCTCCAAATGTACGTGCTCTGTCCTCCTTCAGCCCACATGTGTACGCACTCTGGATCACTGCAGCCCGTGTATGTATGCTCTCTATCCCACTACTTCTCGTGTACTCCTTCAGAAACTAGGGTTTCTAAACTTCCGAAACTTTCGTCGTCAAGATATCAGACTTATGGAAACTTTCATGCGTCCATGAGATCCTCTAGTCAATCTCTCTCTCATAATATAGCTTTAATATATGCTCAAGAGATTTTTTTCTACAAGAGACCCTTGCCTCTTATTTATACTCTCCAAGTAGCTTCCTTAGAAGCATCTTCTAGGCCACTTTGTCCACATAGTCACCTATGTCCAACTTTGTCCAATTTTCCACTTGTCCATATATCCAATAGCCACTTGACCACTTAACCCACTTTCCTCATTTTAGGGTTAACCCTCTTATAACCACTTTCCGTAAATAGAAAGTTCTCCATTTACTTTATTATTTAAATAATCCTTTTTGACTTTATCACTTCACTTTATTATTTAAATAATTTCCTCTTTGTAAGAACTTTGACCTTTTGGGGCTTCTAGCCATCATATGAGGGTCCTCCAACTTCGTAAGGCCATAACTCTCAAACCGTGAGGAGTTATATGACGTTCCACATACCACCAGAAATGGAATGACAAGCACTATCCATCTAGGATAGTTTCACTGAAAAATTCACTAATCATCATCTCATTATTCCACAATTAAGCATGGGTTCTCTAACCATACTTCTAGGATAACTCAACCACAAAGCGTATTCCCATGAGAGCTTTCACCATAAGGGGACCACTTTGGATTTCATCCATTTGTATTCCCTATCAACCATGACAAGACAATAACGAGTCATCTTTACATCAATCAAACTATGCATCATATATCAATGAACTCATTGATCCATCTTCATCTATGCATGCCATCATACGACTATGACTCCATTGACATCCATGACAATACATGATCCATCAATCACTACATCAATATACTATGACAAGACATTGTTCCTTTAAATGACAAGACATTATTCCTTTGACATCAATCCTTTGACCTTTGACATCAATCCTTTGGCATCAATGACAACATGATCCAACAGTGTGTACAATTCCTAAATAAGAATTGCATGGGAATTTAAGCAATATTCTTTACAACTGTGCATTCGCTGGCTTGACAATGGTTTCATGAGTAATATTGGATCTACAAGAAATTATTATGGTCGATTGATGTCTAGATTGTTGGTGCAATGCATTTATTCTAGTAGTAACAACTATAATTCAATCCAATGCCACTACAAAGAAAAAACCACGGTCCAAGATCCTCAATTTTGTGTAGATTGGGATGGCTCATTACACAGTTTCCAAAGGCAAGACCCGAAAATATTTGCATCTAATAATGTAAAAACTAATAGAATTGTTGAGGAAATAATCAAGAAAATACATTAGGGATGGGAAAAGTCAGATAAATTTTTATTTTACAGAAAAAAAATCATGGCACAAATGAATGATCCATAAATTGTCACGAGGATAGAAAAAATGATACGCACATACCCACATCATTGAAAATCACAAGTAATTTTCCATGGCAACGGAGTTGTGAAGCCTAATAATCACATACATATAGATTTTTCCATTTTATTGAGCTCGAAAAATTTCATTAGGTGAATGATATTGTGGTGTACCATCTAGTATTGTTAGTAATGGAGCAAACATTTATAAATTCCTTTGAATGCAATTATCACTATATGATAGAAGGATTGATTTTGGGCTCTGCTAGGGTTTTCATGTGTTCCGATTAGTTCCTACTGAAGTTGGTGCAGGGCTTCAGTTTCAATAGGGGGGATCCATCCCCACCACCCCCATCGACTCCCCTAGACATTGTTGCGTTCCGGTTGCTAGTGGAATCATAGAGTAAGTCTCTTAAACTTCCTCCTTCCCTCTTGTTGGTGGTATCATATGGTAAGTCTCTTAAACTTACTCCTTCCCTCTTTGTTAAAACAATTGACGGGATTATGAAGTTCCCTTCCCATCCTTTGACCTCCATAAATTTTTCATTGTGGCTTGCTAAAAATTGGCTTCATAGGTCAGTTCACTGGGATATGCTTGTCTCCATGGGTCATGGCTTGGTGGGTAGATAAAAATTGGAAGCCCCTGATCCAAGGTCAAATTTCCTCATATTTCTATGGGAAGGGGATTTTTCTTTTTATGTTTGAAAGCAAGGCGGAGCAGGATCTCACTTTTGGAAGTGGTCCCTATTTCATGGGATCTAGGGGTATGTACCTAAACAAATGGACTCCATAATTTTTCCCTAAGAACAATATCCCCTTAGCAGTTCCAGTATGGGTTCGATTGTCATGTCTTCATTTTCACTGCTGGAATGATGAAACCATTCGAAGTATTAGTAATACCTTAGGTAGATATATCAACCATGTCGAACCACGAGATCAGATTTTGGCCTATGCACAGATATATGTGGAGGTGGATCTGGAAAAGGGTTTATCAGAAGCCATTCATTCAAATATGGATAATTGATCATATATTCAACAAGTGGATTATGATAATCTCTCATTCAAATGTAAATCATGTCATGAATATGGTCATTTTGCAAAAAATTGCACAAAGGTAAAGCCATATCTACCTCAAGAAAGGGAAAAGAATAGTGGAAACAACCTAAAATAATGAAGGCATCTGGGAAGAAAACCATGTAGCAACTAGAAAAATTCCTAGAAGTTAATCCCCCAATGATCCCTAGTTCCTCTAACTCCCTCGTTTATGTTGCTGGGGGAGGACACAAAGTTGAAAGTAGTAAAAAATGGTATGAATCCCTATTGAATATGGAGTTAGAAATAAGGGAATCACATGAAAATATTATAGGAGCTTAACGCACCTAAAAGAATGAGACTGAGGAAAGGGAGCTCCCATAAAAAAGGAAGTCCATCTCCTCTCCTAGGAGAGGATATCCCACCCCTGTCAAAATCACCACAAGACCGAAATAAAGAATTCTAGTAATACTTGAGGAAGGGAGTCAGGAGGACTCTGGGGATGAATCAGATAGAGAAAACTCCCAGAGTGCGCTGATAAAGAATATGGGTCATGGATAAAATCAAAATAGGAGGGAGGAAGAAGTTGATGGGGACAAGGAGCAAGTAATCCAAACAAATTTGGATGGAACCTTTAAGAAATATGTGAAGGGAGGTCAAGTCTAGGGAAATTCTCATCCCTCCAAAGGGGTGGCCCAATCTAGTTATCAACCCTCAAAAGGAGGTGGGGGGGGAATAAACCCTTAAGTAAATAATGAAATTGGTCTCCTTGAATTGTAGAGGATTGGGGACTAAAGAAAAAAGAGAGGCAATGAAAAAACTCATCAGAGTGGAGAAACCTCAAGTTTTTTTTATCCAGGAGAAAAACAAATGAGGGAATTGTCCATCCTTCATGAGAGTAATCAGTTGTGGAAAATAAGTAAGGGTGTAGCAGTTAGTGTCGTAATATCCCTCGGCCAAACCCAAATGTAAATATAATCCAAGTATATTTAAGCTAGTGAGTTGTTTAGGCATCATTTTTGTAATACACCTTTCATGGCATGGTGCGCACATATACTGCACAGTAAAGGGATGTAATGTGCACATTTATGAATACCGCACGCAGTAACTAAGGTGCACGCAACCTTAAAGACAGAGGATACAACGCGCAGTAACTAAAGAGCGTGCAACCTTGAGGTCAACGGACACCGTGCGCAGTAACTAAAGTGCACACAATATTGAGTTCAACGAACCTTTGTGTATATAATATGCATTATAGGCTAGTGAGCCAATATTATAAGCTAGAATGCTTATGTCTTGGAATTAGGCTAGCATGGCTAGATGTTAAAGGCTAGAGCACCTATTTTGTATATATCTCATGATTAATATAAAAATACATCGTTGCGCGTAGACCGACCACAAGAAAAGAGAATGGGGACTAAATTCCACCAAATAGGGAAAGGGAGGGCCTAAAGTTAAGAACAAGGCTAAGCTAGAGAGCCTAAAGCCAAAAAGAAATATTATATTAATATTTCTTAAAAACATAAAGTACGAATAATTAATTTATCCTAAGTCCTAAAGTAGGGGACAAGTGTATCAAAGTAGCTTCCAACATGACAAGTGTCAAGTTGGAGACATGCATACTTATTGCCGAGACTTAGTTCCTTTGGAAAAAATCAACCATTGTGAAAGGGGGAAATCGATTGGGAAAGGGGAATCCTACCATCTTTTACTTTGACCAGAGAACCAGTATCCATGATACATTCTGTCAGTCCTTGAGCTACCTCATATCTTCCTACCACTGTACCCAGACTAGATTGATATCCATTCCTGTTGGTGTACCTATCAACTTGGGAGCGGGATTGAAGAGGCGGGTTGTTAGGCCCGTGAAAAATTATTTGAGTGAGGGAATTGCTGAGGATGAATTTCCTGAAGGTG
This sequence comes from Picea engelmannii, assembly GCA_009831015.1. Classification (NCBI taxonomy): domain Eukaryota; kingdom Viridiplantae; phylum Streptophyta; class Pinopsida; order Pinales; family Pinaceae; genus Picea; species Picea engelmannii. Next base: position 107,728 of record ML781990.1, read on the forward strand.
ATAAACTGCAGCCATAGCGCTCTGAGACTTCCGATCCGACCTGTTGCTGAAGCCCTGGAAGGGAAGTGGGGAAGCTGAAGGACTATTGAGCAGAGAAGGGGCACACTTCCTTGGGTGGGACAGGCATGTGGGGAAGGAGAGGTTGTAGGCTGTGGTTGAGTGAACACCTGAGATGGAGTTTTTTCGGTTGACCGTGAACCTTTAACCAATTTAGGAATCCATTTCCTGGGTGGAGTCTAGTCCCAACTCGGAGGTAACTCACTGTTGAGAGTGATGAACAGTGTAGTCTAAGGCTGGGAGGTTAGTGGACGGTCTGCACACAGTTGGTGACATTCTTACCAATATAAGTACCGTTTATGTGTTGAATTCCATGCTACATTGTCATTTATGTGTTATTTTATGGGTTTTATTTCTTGTTTGAGCATAATTGTCCATATGTTTAAGGATATACCCTGTATACGCTGCATGTCTGTGTTCACTGTTAAATCAGTCTGAAAATTGTATAAAATCGTATATTTACAGAACACGATTGTTTGTTTATCTTTTATATGTGAAGCTTCCACTAGAGAATTGTATGTATATGTTTAATTGCATGTAGTTCAGTATGTATGTATGCCTGTGTGTGTATATACATATT